>CAUYON010183961.1:0-15988 GCA_963573935.1 Arctocebus calabarensis | reverse complement strand
CAGACTCTGAATTCAACTTCTGACATCTCAGCCATTTGCTTATGCAAGGGATCTTGTGCGTCATCTACCTTGTCATTCCTTGGGGGAGTTGATCTACTCTGGTTATTCATATTGCCAGAGTTTTTCTGTTGATTCTGCCTCATGATTATTTTTCACTGTTGCCTATGACCGTCCTCAGAGTTGGGGAGGTGTCTCACCCAGATCAGACCCTGGCAGAATCACTCTGTTGTTGCTGGATCTTTGTAGGGAGTGACCCTGTGTTTCTAATGATTTCTCAAACCCTGCAGGGTGGAGAGCTGAAATCCTCCTCAGCCTGCTTAGAAGACACTTTAAATTGCTAACTTGGGCTAAGCAAAAGCTTTCCCAGGAAAGCACTCTGGCTGGGATCACTCCTTAAGTGGCTATCCACTTGCCCAGTGTGCCAAAACTGGTCTCACCCTATGCCCCTGAGGGCTAAGGCTGCAAGGCATCTCAGTCCCCGCCTTTAGGCTGCTCAGTCACTAGATTACTCGCTCCCGCCCAATGACTGTTCTGCGACCCTGAGGGTGGAGCTTGCCAGGGCAGTTCTCCTAGAATGGCTCTACACAGCCCACCACCAAACACTGGCAGCTCCATCTGGCTTGGTGGCCCAGTCTGGGGCCCCAGACAACATTAAAAACCCCTTGCACTCCTGCTCAGGTCCTCCCAAGGTAGTTCAACCGAGTGCCAAGTCCAAAAGAAACCCAAATGGCTCACTGGCAAGGCCTTTCCAGCCTGCAGTCCCAGTGTTGCCCCACCCATACCCACCGACAGGATCAGACCGAACAAACAGACGCAACCACTTGCCCAATCTCTGCCACTTTAGCCTTCCTCAGGGTGTCCAAAAGCTCACGCTGTTTCTCTGTGTCCCCAAAGGGAAGTTTCTGGGCAGATCCTGCCATCCAGAGATGCCTGAAGTCCTCTCTCCCCAGTCTCGCTGTGCCCAGCCACAAGGAAGCTGTTACTCAGTCGCTATCTTGCTCCACCCCCCACATAGCATGGAGAATTGTTAAAGAACTGAAAGTTGACCTTCCATTTGATCCTGCAATTCTCTCACTAGATATCTACTCAGAGGAACAAAAACATTTCACCACAAGGACTTTTGCACCAGAATGTTTAAACAACTCAGTTTCTAATTGCCAATTCATGGAAGCAATCCAAATACCCACCAACCCAAGAATGGATTAACAAACTCTGGCATATATAACCATGGAGTACCATTTAGCCATAAGAAAAGATGGAGACTTTACATCTTTTATGTTTATCTGGATGGAGCTGAAACATATTCCTTTTTTTTTTTTTTTGTAAAGTATCCCAAGAGTGGGAAAAATCCAATGTATTCAATACTATTATGGAACCAATATATAAACAACTAAATGCCCACATGCATGATAAAACACAAGTATCGTCTATCAAGGAGTATGGGAGAGGAGGAAGGGAAGAAGAAGCAGCGTGATTGACTGAATCTCACTGAATGTGCACAATGTGAGGGTTTCAGGATACTCACTGGATGGAGGACTCAAGTACAAATTGAAATTTAGCTTAGCATCAAAAAAATGTAATCTAAAAATTTGTACCTGATATTAATTTGAAACTTAAAAATAACTATTAGAAGGAAAAATAATAAAGATCCTAGAACTACATAGAGGTTTTTAAAAATTCCAAAAGAATTGTTGGATTTTTGACTGCATAAATACATATACTAGCAAGATTAATCACCAAAAAAGATAGAAGACATAAATAAATGTAATCAGTAATAGAAAAGGGACATTACAGCTGACACCACAAAAATGCAGATCAAGTTCAGATACTCTTACAAATAGTTATACATTAAAAAAGTGAGAAAAAAATTTAGAGGAAAAGAATTTATCCAGTACAACTGTAAACTATCAAGACTGAAAATGAATGAAATACAAAACCTGGAAAGCCTAATAATTGGTAAAGATATTAAATCAGTTATTAAAGTTTTCCTTGCAAAGAAAAGCAAAGCACTGAATTGCTTCATTGAAGCATTTTATCAAACATATAATGAAGGAGTAACACCAATTCTCCTCAAACAATTACAAAAAATTAAGAGAAAGGAATTGTTCTGTACTCACTCTACTGCTGTTGAGTGAGTATTCTTAGAAAGGAGAACTGGTATTCTCCTTGGTATTCTTAGAAAGGAGGAACGAAATCTTTATTTTGCTGGAAAAACTACATGACCTTCAAGAAAAGTGAACCAGTCTACAACCACATGAACAAAACCTCTCTTCATAGAATATCATCTTGCCAGATTTTCATGTCTTTAAACAATAAGAAGGAGCTATATGTCACTTTGTGTTCCATAACAGGAAAGTTGTGATTATATTTCTCTGCGAACTAAGAGCAAAAACTACTGAGAGTTTCTCAACACCTCCGGACGTGGTATGACAGTGATGCAATCAGAGTACAGACAGGTGACCACAGGGCTGTTGGGCAAAGCTTTCTGCATTCCCAACCACTGAGGAAATAACACAGCTCTGGGGCCAAGACAAGTCACATGCTCTCAGAAGAGGACTGAAGCTAAGAGCTTGTATACCTATTTACTCCTTCAGACACATCACTCTGAAATCTCTCCATATTGACCTTTGAAAACTTTAGATTTCTTGTGATAAAAGTATCAGCACTCCTTTTCCTCATCATACTGAATGTTCTAGCTAGAGCAAGTAGGAAAGAGAAAGAAATAAAAGGCACCCAAAATAAAAAGAGAAAGTTAAATTCTCTCTGTTTATTGATGACATTATCTTATACCTACAAAACTTTCAAGATACGTCGAGAAAACTCTCAGATATGATAGATGAAGTCAGTAAAGCTCAAGGATACAAAACTGAATGCCATAAATCAGAAGCATTTCTATTTGTCAATAACAATCAAGCTGATAACTAATGTAAAATTGTAGATGACACAAACAATTGGAAAAATATCTCATGCTCATGGGTCTATACATTGTAATAATATTACAATGTAATAATATATTGTAATAATATTTAATATTATTACAATGTCCATACTGCCCAATGCAATCCACAGAGACTTCAATGCTATCCATGTGAAAATATCATTGTCATTTTCCCCACAATTAGAAAAAACAATCTTACAATTGATAGAAAACAAAAAATGGAGCCCACATTTTCATAAACTCCCAAGAGAAATCATCAAAACCAGAGGCAACATGTTTTCTGCTTTCAAATTATGGTGCAGCCTACCGTAAACAAAAAAGCAGGATGCTGAGAAAAAAAATAGAAGCACTAAATAATAAAGTGGAATGCTAATCCCATAAAAAAAGCCATATATATATGTAGCACACTGATCTTTGACAAAGTTGACAAGAGCGGACGCTGGGAAAAGTACACCCTTTTCAATAAGTGGTGCAGGGAACATTGGGTTGCTTGCTGTGTGCAGAATAAGAAATCTGAATGACTATCTTTCAGCATCTGCAAAAATCAACTCAGGATGGATTAAAGACTTAAATGTAAAACCTCATGCTATAAATATACTACATAGAAACCTAGGAAAAATATTCCTGCTCATTGGGGCCTATGTAGAGAACACATGACTAAGAACTCAGAACCATAAGCAACAAAAACAAAAATAAGCAAATGGGACTCAATTAAACTAAAAAGCTTCAGAGCAAGAGAAATAATCAACAGATTAAACACAGAATGGGAGACAGTATTTGCAAAACTTCATCTGATGGAACCTAGACAATTTAGTCAATTGACTATATTTAGTCAATATAGACAATTTATAAGGAACTCAACTCAGTGACACAACTAAATGTCAGTATGAGTAGAAACAAACAATGATGCTCTGGAAAAGTGTTTTTCTCACTTCACCAAATTTCAAGGAATGGTTCACCTTAAAAATTTCTTAATTCAGGTTTCTGAGATTGATCTCTGGACCTCATTTCTCCTCATTTTCTTGGAAATGAATGAATATATATATAAATAACAAGGAAGCAGTAGGTAGGGACTCAAGTTATGATGGGGGTAATGCAGTATCTCATTCTTGTTTTAATTTGCATTTCCATGATTATTAGTGATGTTGAATAAAGTATTTCAAGTATTTGTTGGCCATTTATCATTCTTCATTAGCAAAGACTTTTTTTGGATATATGAAGTTTAATATCTACATTAGCAGGCAGTGGATGCCATAAAGGCTCCAACTCACTTATAGGAACCTCAGCTCCTGCTGCAGTCCTGCTCCTGCCTCACTGACAGTGTCTCTTTCAGCTCTTCCATAGCCTCTGTTTTTGTTGTGTCTGGTGAGTTCATAGCTGATATTTATTCTTTCCTGATACTCTAATCCCTTTATACTCATTGTGGACATTGGAGAAGGTCAGGGAAATGGCCTGAACTGAGCGATATTTGAAGTATCACCTGCTCTCTTCCTGTACTCCCTAAGCCTGATGTCTCCCTGGACTGCCTCCAAATTCCAGTTTTGCAGCTGTCCTCACAATGAGGCACGTCTCCCTGGCACTCGCCTCTGATCTTTCTCTTGGATTTTTCTTTCCTACCCAAGGCCTCCCATCAACCACCTAGACAGGGCTTCTCTTCTCAGTTTCACTTCCCAAGTTCTGTCTACAGAAAGCCTAGCCAATCATCTCCAAAAATCAGAGCACGTACTAGACCCAGATAACTACATTAAGCCCTCCCCAAATTATATCAGTCCTAATTACCACTCTTTTGCTTCCTACATAACCAGAGAAGCATTGCCAGCTGGCAACATATTTATCATTCAGAAATATGTTGTAACTATTTCTACCAATGGGTAAAAAACTATCTGCCTTGTCAGTGGATAATAGCATTTATATGTTGCCAACCCCACTGTATTAGATGCATTTATATAATGCGAGGGCTCTTCAAAGAGATAATGGAAAATGCATTTTAGGGAAAGAAGTATGCTTAATTTTGAAAATTGCTTGCCCTAAAATAAATACCTACTAACTTGTTATGACATGTATGAACAGGATCTACCATCAGGATATTAGAAATATAAGGAACAAAGAGGACAAATCAGAGCAACCTAAATTCTACAAACTTGAAGCAAGAACAAACATCATATTTATGGTGAAGCTTGGTTGCAAAATGATCAAATCATTGATACTTGATGCCAAGTTTATGGGACAGTTGCCTGGAGATATCAGCAGGTCATAAGTGGAAAATTTGGCTTTCCTCCTGCTCGAACACATCCAGTCCACCTTTATGGACACCAGCTGCATGCAGCCAATTGAACTGGCCGGGGTCACCAAGGTGTTGGGCAGAACCAGCTCACAGGGACAGTAAACTCAGGTGCACATGAAGTGTATGGACTACATGTGCTACTCTGACATTGGCAACATGAAGGGCCCCAAGCTTAAGGGTGCTGTACTCACCCTGTTCCAGTCAGAGTGAAAAGCTCAGAGACTATGCTAACCGTAGCTCTGGCTCCTACCCCAATTGGCTTAGCAGGGATAATCTGTAAGTGTTGAATGAAGCATTTATAATGTATGTAAAATAAATAAATATATAAAAACAAAAAATAAATGGAAAACTTGCTCTGAGAATCGATGAGGTAATGTAGAAAATAAAGCCCGAGGCAGCAGTTAATCCACATTGACTTACAGTGAAAAAATTAATTTTTTGTGTGTCCTCATTGAAGAGGGCTGAAGATGAAGAACAGAAAGAATAGCCAATGCCACAGCCATTTTGAGAAGTTCATGGAGCACAATTGTAATGGAATGATTAAAGTTGATCAAATCATTTACTCAATGGGAGTCAAAATAGTTGTGCCATTTTCTTCTGCAGAAAAGAGCTCATCTTTCAATGGAAATTTTACACAAGTGGAATCAAGATGTTGAAACATTACTTCTAAGAATTGTAACAAGATGGAAGACATGGTTTTCCATATGATGCTGAAGGCAAAGCACAGTCAAACCAATGGCCAGCAAGAGGAGGACATGACTCAGTCAAAGCAAAAGCCATCCAGTCGAGACCAAAGGCTAAGGCAACATTTGAGGGGAGGCTCAAAGCATTTTGCTTGTTGGCTTCTTATAAGGCTAAAGAATGACAGCATCTGCTTGTTATGAGAGTTTTTTGAGAGAGATAGCCAATACTTTACTAGAAAAAATGACCAAGAAATTTCCCAGAGAGAAATGGGAAACAGGAAATGGTCTTCCTGACCATGACAACCATCCTGCTCATGTCTCTCATTAAACAGGGGCATTTCAAGACTGTCTCACAGGGGAATCATTATGCTTTCTCCTTACAATCTTAGTTTGGCTTCTTACAACTTTGTTTTATTTCCTAGTCTTAAAAAACTCTTTAATGAGAACCCATTTTTCATCAGTGATTAATGTAAGACAGCATTAACATGGTTAAGTTCCTAGGACTTCTGATGCCTCAGAGAGAGACCAAACTGCTTTTGGTCTAGTGCCTTTTTGATGAACTTTGGGAAATAAAGTGTATATTTTTATTTGCATATTGAATTCCATTGTTGCATTAACATTTTGAAGTTGCCTCATGCTACCAACAACCCTGTAGGCCGGGCCCGAGGAGACACTCATAAGCAGAGCACAGGGCACTTCATTCATACTGATCAGGGGTCATATATTAAGGTTCTTCAGTCTCATGGCCCTGCTTGCTGTACTGACAGCCAAGTCATCATCAAATTACCACCAGCTTTGGCCAAACTGAACAACAAAAGACCTACACAAGGTCTGAAGTCAGGAATATGGACTCTGCTAGATTTTACACAAAAATGATAAAATCCTGATAAGGAAAATCCTGATATAACAGAAGACTCACTCACTAGAAAGTGTGTAACTAGTGAAGGCACTCTACAAAAACATGTTGGAAGCACAGGATCTGGAATTAAAATGTTAAAAACCGAAAGTGAAACAAAGGTAGTAAGAAGACCCTTATTGAGAAGACTGAATAAAGAAATTGTCTCAAAACACTCAAAAACAGAATTCAGGTATATGACGAAAACAGAAGTGACCTGGATAGAGTTGAGGAGGGGAAGGGTCCATGAAAAGTATAAGAGGCGAGTTCAGGGGTTGGAAAGGCTTTATTAGCAGAGAAAAGAGAGGGAAAAGCACAATGTGACATCTGATCAAGAATCAGCTCAGCATTCATAGAGTTTCAAGAGGCTCTGATTTTTGCTTTATCAGTAGGGGTAAATGTGGAAGAGAGGTCCCCAGAGGGAGTCATCCCGTTGGAAGAGGGATGAATATTTGCACTCAGGGAAAATCTAGGAATTGCTCTCTTAATTGGTCAGCAGCGCCAGGGCTACACTTTCAGTTGTTTTCCCAGGAACGAGAGCTGAATTGGCGGGGGGGGGGGCGTGGGAGAGGGGGTTTGTTGTGATGATGGAGTTTGGTTCCTGGCCTTTTTTCTCCCACCATCTGTCTCCCAAGAAGGCTGTGCTCTTTGCAGTGCCATGATGATTTCTTTCCCACAAAATCTAAGCATGGGGATGATACATTTCGAACATAAAATGTTGATCAATAACTTTTAGAAGAGTGGTGAGAAATGAGTGTCATTATGTTGCAGAAAAGAATGCTTATATTGAAGAAAAATCTGAGAAAGAGAAAACAAAAGAAACAGTCTACGTAATAGAAGATCAAGATGAGAAAACAAAGAAATGCCAGCTCATGGAATTATGGAAACTTTTGATAGTAACAGAGAAAAAACACCCCGCCCCCAAGGGCCTCTAAATAGATAGGAGAATTAATTCTGAGAATACTCATTTTTTTCCCCAAAGATTCAAAAAATCGACAACTAATATTTATAAATGAAAATGTAAGATAATTTCAAAAAGCAGATCATACCAAATCTTATAGACAACAGAAAAAGAAGAAATCCTTCAAATTCATTCTACTACATCTCAATATACTTGTGTCGTATAACTTCAGGACTTTTCTGAATATTGCCAGATGGAGAGAGTCCTGGACAATCATTTGGGGCCTGAGCAGGCTAAGATGAAATATTCTATAATGAATGGTGCCCAAGTGTGCATTGTTAACTTACATCTCAAACTTTCACAGAAATGATTTACATTTAATCACAACTGAAGCAGAATATGATATGCATACATATAAATGCTCCATAAGTGATGGAGTTTTGGCTTTAAGAATAGCCAGAGATTGTGACAGTCTTCACTTTAAGCTATATGATCACATGAAAACACATACACCACAGGGTGAACATACCCTCACAGGAACCACAGAGAAGAAGAGTACCTATCTCCTCAAACATATTGAAAAGTGAAATGATTCATTCCAATATCTGTCCTGGTTGCTTGCTTTGAGGTTAATCAAAAACATTGGACAAGTTACAGTTTGTACCTTTTGGAAATGAGACACTGACACATCCTAGCTGCCCCATCTTGCAAGGCTACAGTTCCAAAGAGTAAAGAGGGATGCAGTTGACCTACTGTGAACAAAGCAAGACCTATTATTTGAGGTGGTAAGGTCCATGCAGGAGGGAGATCAAAGGCACCATTGTTCTGGTTCTCTTCATAAAGGGAGCTGCCCCATTTCTCTCAGCACAGAGTTGGGAGCAAACCGTGAGCCTCCTCCAGGATGCTGCTGATCCTGCTCTCTGTGGCTTTTCTGGCCCTGACCTCAGTTCAGAGCCAAAGTGAAGGTTAAGACAAAGGGGAGAGAGGTGTTTGACTCTTCTTAGGAGATCACTGTACAGAGGAGGGAAAGTGAGAGGGCAGGGAATGGGAAGAGGGATGGGGCTGCAGAGTCTACACAAGAAAAAGAACCATTATGTCTTCATTTCCTGCCGTGGCCTTATACTTACTTAACAGAGATTGGCATCCAAAAAGAATTTTGACCAAAGGGTTGAGAGGTAGGATTTGTTTTCTAGTAAGGTCTTTCTGGCAGTGCTGAGACTGGCATAAAGATTCATCAGGGAACCACCATTGTGAAGTTACTGTAGTGATAGAGGTTGACTTTAATGAAAGGGTCATTGCCGTACACTGGATGTAGTGTTGGAAGCAGATGAACACACATGTAAGCTACATCAGAGACAGAGATTTAGAAAATAAATTTGTCTCTCCATACATAGAGATTCATAAATATCAGGACCTTACACTGTCAATTTTCCCCTGCTCACACTTAATATTTCAATATATTATGAGACATTTGTGTATCCTGGTGTGTACACTTGGCTCTTCCTTTGAGGAAGCAAGTTAATATAATCACTTTATTCAGAGACATATGAAGACATTAAAGTATTTAGTATACTAAAATAGAACCTTGAAATGACAGATCACTTACCATAATTAGCATAAAAGTTTGAGGTATCCCAGGAGGACAAAAGGATCTTTTTTCTTTTGAGTTGCTGGTTGATATTCTGCACAGAACAATTCTGTCTCCTCGTGATTTCTTCTCTATCCACCAACACCACAGAGAGAGAAGGGAGATAATTTAGAGGATGCTCAGAGTGTGGACAAAAGTGCCCTTTCCTTGTACAACACTGGAGAGCCCTGATAGATGTAACCTTAATTAAATCTTATGTTTGCTTTTCTAGGAGTGAACACTGAAGAGTCTCCTCTTGTAATAGCAGGTAAATTCCCATATCCTCACTCAATTTTCTATTCCTAATGCTCCTAGGATTATTCAGCTCTTCAGGGTTGTCTCACCATCAGGGGTTGATTCCTATAGTGCTCCTATACATGTAGGTAACCTCACCCAACTGTGACACTAGGAACAATGAGCAGGGCCACCACCTATGACTGAGATGACAGCAGGTGAGATTTCTTGATGCCCCAGGTCAAGCAGGGTGACCCAGAGTGTCATAGAAGTGTCCTCATTGTTCCTCCTCCATCCCACTGAGAGCCCTCAGATGCTTCCTTCTTCCCCAGTGTTGGTTTCACAGATACAAGGCTTTGGGTAGCAAGGCAAGGAAATTGGTGTCTGGGTCTTTTTTCTGTGTTCCTTCACTCAAATCTGTCCCTGTAGTTGATGAAAATGTGGCAGAACTACCCAGTGAATCCTCAGTGGGTCCTTCCCACTATCTTTCTCTTTCTATTGGTAATTCTTGTTCTCTACTCAGGGCTCTGAGCCAGCATTTGTCTTCACGCAGGACTCAGATCACAGATTTAGAGTCATGGTTAGCAAATTATTAGAGCATCCTCTATGGAACTGGTGACATCACTGATACTAATAATCCTTTTCTTTTTCTCGTGTCCTTGGACACAGCCCCTGTAAATTCTGAGATATAGAAGATCTTTGTTCTTATCAATTTGAAGGGGACCTGCTTGTTGTGGGATCCATGAAATTAGAATTTATCATCAGGTAGTCATGAAGGGTATCTTCACAAGGAAGCTGTGGGCAGCGGGAAGGGTGGAGCTGTGGGCAGTGGGAGAACAGCTCTGTGAGATAAGATGAGAGAGGCAAAGAGGGAGGAGTCTTCTGCACCACTGAGCTTGTCTTCTCTTGTGCCCTATCCATGAAGATGGAGGATACCCTAATCAGGATCCAAAAGAGGAACCCCAGGGACCACCTTTGGAAGAATACCCTAATGATGATGCTGGAGGCCAAGATGATAACTTAGAGCAGGGACCACCCCCACAGGGAGACCAACAACCCCATCGTCACCCACCTCAACCTGGACCCCACCAAGGACCACCTAGACCAGGACGCCATCCACAGGGTCCACCCCCACCTTTTCCTGGAAGGCCTCAGGGACCACCACAACCTCCCCAAGGGGTCCGACCACAAGGACCTCCCCAAGGTGGCAGATCACAAGGACCTCCCCCAGGTGGCCGACCACAAGGACCTCTCCAAGGTGGCAGACCACAAGGACCTCCGCAAGGGGGCCAATCACAAGGACCTCCCCAGTAATCTTCAATTCAAGGATAGGTATGATTCAAACTGATTCTCTATTAAAGGCCCTCACTGGTCCACTTCTTAGACTTTATTATACCAATGAATTGACTATAGATATGTTGAGATTTCATAAGCCCTTTTCTTAAGATTTCTGTCTAAGAATTCTGGATAGCGTTGCTCATTTCTATATTGTTAGTGAGCTCTTAATGGCCATTCTGATTAGGACAAACACTCTCTTTGAAATTTCCTTTTCCTAAGGCTTACCTGTCTTACATTGGGTGGTAATGAGAGCCCTGTTCTCCCTTTGGCACCCTGATACTGCTGCTTAGCCTCACCAACTTGCTATACCAGGTTTCCACCTGAGCATTCCATTCACGTCTGCCTCCCATCAGGGCTCTTCAGTCAAAAACTAAGCTAAATGATACTTCCCATGCTTCTGCTATATATTGTGTAGTTTTAAAAACACTTTTAAATGCATTCTACCTCAAATGAGAAAAGTATACCTAACTTAAAAGAAGTGTGAGGTGATAAATCTCAAGGGCATGTATCTTTCTATCTCTCCACCCCATCTTCAAAAGGCACCACTGTCATTTCCTTTGGAGATAATCTTGAAAATATTTATGTGCATATGTAATTTCCCCCCACCAGTGATGTCCTTTAATAGGCATGGGGAACTGGCAGTCTGGCAGCCACATGTGCATTTTTTTACATGAAGCCACATTTTACATAACAAATCCTGTTATTAAAAGGGGTGAGCAATGAATGTAACCTGGCTCTTTGTAACCTCAATGAATCCCCAACAATAAAAAATATAAAAAATAAAGGGGTGCAGCAGAGAAGTATGAAACTCTTCTTGCTTCCTTTGGTGCTTACCAATGAACAATCTTGAAATCAGAAAGCCATATTTTCTCCCACCCCTTAATTTCTTTAATATCAATTGATAATTAGGCTGTTATGTTTTTCACTATTACAGGTTATTTTCATAGGGAACATTTTGGTAAATATAATATTTAAGATTCTCAATAATAATGAAAACATAAACAACCTAAAATAATCTTAACTCCTTATCATCTAAATCACAGTTTAGAGGATGTTATTTGCTGGGTGGATAGAAATAGTAAATAAAAAGAAATTAGGAAGGAAAGAGGGATGGGAGAAAAGGTGGAGGGAAAGAAGTTGGGCTCTCACCTACCTCTCATTGTAATACTAGCAAGGAATATGACCCTTCCTGACACATCATAATTTTCCTTATCTGCTTGATTTGTTTAGAGAGTGAAGAAGAAAGAAGAGTGTTTGAAAATGCCACAACATGGGAATAATGCAGTCATAACTACCACTTCCATAGACCAATAAAGTAATCAGCATGCAATTTCTGATGGCTCTGTTTCTTTCTGGGTATTTGTGACTTTGAAATTTCAGGGCCATGAACACAATCTAAGGATGTTTAGGAATATTTGTCACGGATACATTCAGCAAGCTTATCTCTTCCTTTATCCTAATCAAGCCATCTGCCATGTGAATGTGTTTCAGCTTTCCTCACCAATTCTGGATTCTATAGCCCAATTCAAAGTTTTTTTTTTTTTCCATCACTTTCAGATCTTTTTTTTTGCACATTTTATGAAAATAAAAAAATTGTGAAAACTGAGATGTAAGGTGTAGAGGCTAAGAAGTCTATAAGATTTCCAGAATAATCGAGCTTGGCTTCTACATAGATAAATGTTGTTTTATGCATAGAATTAGTGTTCTGGGAAATTTCGAATGGTGTGATCTAATTGTTTTGAGAGATAGGCAACTGGAGCAAATGTGGGGCCTAGCTGATGTTCAAGTATGCCAAGAACAAACCTATGGTTTTGTGTAACATAAAGGAGGAAGTGGTGAGAAAGATCAGGAAGGTGGAGGGCTAGAGCTTCTAATAAAGCACACTGTAGAGATTTAAAGGAAGTGGAAATGGAGGTTAGGAGAGGCTCATGAGGGTCACTTTGAGTAGTATAATATAAAGGAGTAGTTAGAAGAGAAAAGTTTGGAATTTATGCTTTGAGATATCAAGCTATCTTTAAAAAGGAGAGGAGTTTTTGATTTGTGGTGGGTAAAGAAAAGTTGCAAAGGAGGCTTTTTCTGAGTATGGTAATAGCTTTGAAGTTTGGGACAAAAGGATATTAAGGTAAGTGATTTTTTGTTGGAATAATTGAATTTTTGAGGGAGAGACTAGATATCCCCAATCTGCAAGGAAGTTAAAGAGAGGTCAGGTGTTTTGCTTAGAGTTATGTAAGGTGGGACTACAGAGAAGGAGGTTATCGACATACTGAATTAAGGTTGAAGGAGAGGGATCATGGGCCTGGAGGTCTCGTGATAATGTCTGGCAAAATAAGTGGGGGCTGTTACTAAATCCCTGGGAGAGTACAGTGCAAGTAAGTTGGGAAGAAGTCTGAGAAGTAGGGTCAGTTCATGTGAAGGCAAATAGGTTTTGGCAATTAGGGTATAGGTTAACAAGAATTGGAGAGCAGGAGGCAATTGAAGGGGGTTTAGTATTTTAAACCTTAGGATTTACGTGTTTTTGTGGAATGGGACAGGGTGATGAGTCTTTGATGACTTGGGAAAGGACAAGGTAGAGTGAGGCAGAAGGAGATGGGTCAGCGTCTATTAATTTAAAATTAAAAGTGAGGGTGGTACCTACTTTGGACAGTATGTCACATTCCAGAAGGGGAAATGGACAGGAAGGCAACATTAAAAAGGAAAGCATAAATGAGAAATTGCCAATTATGCAGTGTAAAAAAGGAGTTTGATGTGGACGGTGGGTAAAACATTTACCCTGACAATAGAGGTGGGTGACAGGAAGGTAGGCCCACTGAACTCTTTAAGAACTGAGAAACTAGCTCCTGTGTCTAATAGGAAAGAGATAATCCTACCTGCCACCATCAAGGTTACTCCTGGCTCTGCAGAGGTGATTTTCGTTAGCTGAGAGAAGCCAGGACCCCATCAATCTTCAGGAGAGGCAAGCTCCAACAAGTCTGCTGTAGGTGCTGCAGATTGGATGGCCACATGTCTAAAGAAGAAAGGCGCACGGCCTATAGACACATGAAAAAATGCTCACCATCCTTAATTATCAGAGAAATGAAAATCAAAACTACTTTGAGATATCACCTAACCCCAGTAAGATTAACTCACATGACAAAATCCCAAAACCAGACATATTGGCGTGGATGTGGAGAAAAGGGAACACTTCTACACTGCTGGTGGGAATGCACACTAATACGTTTCTTTTGGAAGGATATTTGGAGAGTACTTAGAGATCTAAAAATTGACCTGCCATTTGTTCCTATAATTCCTTTACTAGGTATATACCCAGAAGACCAAAAATCACATTATACCAAAGACATCTGTACCAGAATGTTCATTGCAGCCCAATTCAGAATTGCTAAGTCATGGAAGAAACCCAAGTGCCCATCAATCCACGAATGGATTAATAAATTGTTAATTAACCTACAAATGTTACATAGGTTGTCAGTTGGTAATTCTTCTCTGATTACATAGGAAGCAAAAGAGTGGTAATTAGGACTGATATAATTTGGGGAGGGCTTAATGTAGGTACCTGGGTCTAATACGCGCTCTGATGTTTAGGAGATGACTGTCTTTCCTTTCAGAAGACAGAACTTGGGAAGAGAAAACTGGAGAAGAGAAGCCCTGTCTAGGTGGTTGATGGAAGTCCTTGAGTAGGAAAGAAAGGTCCGAGAGAAAGAACAGAGGTGAACGGCAGGGAGATGTGCCTCATTGTGAGGACAGCTGCAGAACTGGAATTTGGTGGCAGTCCAGAGAGACAAGACATCAGGCTTAGGGAGTACAGGAAGAGAACAGGTGATACTTCAAATATCACTCAGCTCAAGCCATTTCCCTGACCTTCTCCAATGTCCAAAATGAGTATAAAGACATTAGAGTATCAGGAAAGAATAAATATCAGCTATGAACTCACCAGACGCAACAAAAACAGAGGCTATGGAAAAGCTGAAAGAGACACTGTCAGTGAGGCAGGTAGGGTGGGAGCAAGAAGCAGTGCTGCAGCAGGAGCTGAGGCTCCTTTAGGTGAATTGGAGCCCTTATGGCATCCACTCCCTGCTAATGTGGATGCTAAACTTCATATATCCCAAAAATTCTTTGCAAAAGAAGAATGACAAATGGCCAACAAATACTTGAAAAACTATTTGATGTCACTAGTCATCATGAAAATGCTAATTAAAACAAGAATGAGATACTGCCTTACCCCCATCATAACTTGACTTCATACCTACTGCTTCCTTGTTATTTACATATGTATTTATTCATTTCCAAGAAAATGAGTAGAAATGAGGTCCAGAGATCAATCTCAGAAACCTGAATTAAGAAATGTTTAAGGTGAACCATTCCTTGAAAGTTAGTGAAGTGAGAACAACACTTTTACAGAGCAACAATGTTTGTTTCTAGTCATACTGATATTCATTTTTGTCATTGAGTTGAGTTCCTTATAAATTGTCTATATTAGTTTCTGTCAGATGAAGTTTTGCAAATACTTTCTCCCATTCTGTGTTTAATCTGTTGGTTATTTCTCTTTCTCTGAAGCTTTTTAGTTTAATTGAGCCCCATTTGCCTATTTTTGTGTTCGTTGCTTATGCTTCTGAGTTCTTAGTCATGTGTTGTCTACATAGCACGATGTGCAGCAATATTTTTCCTATGTTGCCATGTAGTATTTTTTGTGTGTGTGTGTTCTCCATCTCTTTTAATTTTTTAAATTTTTTTAATTTTTATTAAGTTATAATTGTGTACATTGGTGCAATCGTGGGGCACAATGTGCTGACTTTATATACATTCTGAAATATTTTCATTGAACTATTTAATATAGCCTTCATGGCCTTTTAATCACTATATGAAAACATTTACATAGCACACTGATCTTTGACAATGTTGACAAGAGCGAACCCTGGGAAAAGTACATGGCTATATAGTCATGTAGTATTGTTATAGCATGAGGTCTTATATTTAAGTCTTTAATCCATCCTGAGTTGATTTTTGCAGATGCTGAGAGATAGTCATTCAGATTTCTTACTCTGCACACAGCAAGCAATCCAATGTTCCCTGCACCACATATTGAAAAGGGTG
>CAUYON010183960.1:0-11437 GCA_963573935.1 Arctocebus calabarensis | reverse complement strand
GTCAAGCAGCCTTCCTAATTTCTATGTATCTCTCCCCTCTGAGACATATCCTAATCTCAGGAACCATGCACTCAAAATGGCAACCATCTTTGGCAGCCCTTATGTCTGTGAACAGACTTTTTCCAGAATGAAACATCTGAAATCTCCAACCAAATCTAGAATAACTGATGCACACTTGCATCACTTGTTTTGACTAGCAGTGACAAATATGGAACCGGACACTGACCATCTCATTAGCCAAAAGCAGGCCGGCCCATACTTCCCATTGAAATACTGGTAAATTTGTTGATTTAACTTTATTTGTTCTTAATTTTAAATATCGTATTTGTTGCCGTTTTATTTTTTTACTTCAAAATAAGATATGTGGAGTGTGCATAGGAATTTGTTCATAGTTTTTTATTTTAAACTATAGTCTGGCCCGCCAACAGTCTGAGGGACACTGAACCTGCCCCCTGTTTAAAAAGTTTGAGGACCCTTGCGTTAACCAATGGTAAAGGTGCAATGAGCTTCTCTAACGCAAATTTCAATTAAATTCAAGAGCTTTTGATATTTTAATTATTACATTCTTTGTCTGTATATTTAAGGTAAGAATCAATAATTTAAAAATGAGATATTGTTCCACAAGACTAAGACCATGTAATACACTGCTAAATGACTCATGTGTCTAAGATCTACCAATGATTATTAATGCAATAGAGGTAAAGTTCTAAAAAGGGGCAAGCAAACAATGTACAAGTTGTCTCCTTAAAGCCCCCATCATTTGGGTGAATTAAAACTTGCATTCCTTCCTGAGACCAGAATTAAAGGAGAAGAAATATGTTCTTATTCTTTGCTTCTTGTTTGCTAGTATCTTAAACCACAGGAGATGGCTCAACAAAATTGTCTGGACAAGGGTCAGGAGATTATCATCACTGGAGATAAGGTCAACTAACTCACTGATTATAGTTGGTTAAACAATAGTATCCCCAAGTCACATGTGACACTGGCTATGTAGACCGGAGCTCAGCCTCTGAAATCCTACCTTTTAAAAAGCCCGTATTTATGTTTGAAGACAGGATGGCAGTCTTTTGAGATGCTAGTCCACCACCCTCTTCATCTATTTACAAATTAATAAACTGCTCTTTTGTTTTCCTGAAACCAGTTGTCCTCATTTTTCATTCTGATTGATTCAGCTGCAAGAACAGGTGCCAAGTGTTTGATCACATTAACAGTTTTAACTGAATGGTAATGAAAATATGACTTGGGAAATCCATCATTTAAAATATAAAAAAATTATACTCTTAAATAAATTTAGATTAGGAAAAAAGTAATACTCAAAAAAAGATGATAAAGATAAATATTTGCAAAAAAGATTATAAAGATAAATATTAGCATTATAAAAATTATAAATAAATCAATTAAACAGGACATTAACCCCAAATAAAGGTAATGAAAAAAATACAAATTTCAGACAAAATCAGAAATTAGTACAAGAAAATTAAATACAGTTAATAAAAATCAACAAAGCTACAGTTGGTTTATTATTGGTAAGCTTCTGGCAAGATTGATAAATGAAAAGACACCTTATCAATATTAAGTATAATAGGACTACTTCATTTCAATTTCTACAAACATTAAAAAGTGAGTGTCTTTTGAAAGAAATTATGCTAATAAACTTAAATTATTTATATGCTTATATATATAAAACATTAGGTAAAATGAAAAATGTTCTATACACTAAAACAAAATGTACAAAACTGTTCAATGTAATAGCAGAAAATCTGAAAAGAAATGGAATCCTTTTCAATAGATATAAAGCTTTCATATAAAGAAATTCCCAGGACCAGATGGTTTCACTGGTGAAATTTACCAAGTAAAAATAATTTCAATTTATGTTCTATCTGCTGGAGAAGAAAAAATAGTAAATAATCTGCAATTTATTTATAGCACTGCCAAATGTTGTACAAAATGTAAAAAGAGCATCATAAGAAAAGATTATTATAAGACAGTCTCTCTTAAATGCAAATCTTAAATGCAATATCCTAAGAAAATATTAGCATATTATGATAACACAAATTGAAAGATAAGGGCAAGAAACTTCTCAAATTTAGTAAAGGACATCAAATTATAGATTCCACAAGCTTATTGAGTCCAAAGAGGATAAATAGAAAGACAAGTATACATGGCACATCATAGACAAGCTGCTGAAAATTAAAGTTAAACAGAAAATCTCAAAACCAGCCAGAAAAAGAAAATGATATTTTACCAAAAAGAACATTGGTTTGATTGAGCACAGAGATCTCATTGGAAATTATTGAGGCAGAAGACAGTGGTACAACGCCCACAGAGAGTGCTGAAAGAAGGCAGCTGGCAACCAGAGATCTATATCTAGTGAAAATATCCATCAAGCTTCAAGGTAAAATAAAAACATTTTCTGATAAAATCAAACTAAGACAACTTGTCATTCATATAAATGTAGTGTAAGAAATGGTAAAGGAAGCTTTACAGGCTGAGGGGAAATAATATCAGGTAGATATATAGACTGCAAGAGGAATAATAAACACAGACTGTGGTGAATATCTTTAATATAGGTATTAAAGATTTATTTTCCCCCTTAATTTCTTTAAAATATAAATAAACATTTAAAGGTAAAAGTATGTAACATTTTGTGAAGTTTTTAATACCTGTGATAATTTATAAAATCATGTTAGAATGCATAGGTAATACATAACCTATATTGTTTTGAGGTTTCTATATTTTACATAGGTTGGTTTTAACTTTACTTTTGAGTAGATAACAGGTAATTATTAATATATTGTAAATTCTAGAACAATCGCTCTCCATATAACACAAAGAAGTAAAATAAAACTTTCAAGAAACGGAATTTAAGAAACATTCACATAATCTAAAAGAGAATAGGAAATTCCTTTTATGATTTTTTGGTTTTCAGGTATAAAAGCATATCTGAAGATGATGATACTTTGCCATCTGTCTTTCTGATGATAATAGCCATTATTTTTTTTTCTTATTTATTTACTAATTCTACTATTTTTAGAAATCTCAAAAATAAACATTGTGATAATGAATATCCTTAACTACACCTAATGGGAGATTAGAATTTCATCTTTCAAAGTATTTTGTTTTTTATGTTCACGGGTATGTATAAGATCATTTTAGTACATAGTCTTTTATCCTATATAATGTTTACTTCTAAAAGTCATGAATAGATGCTGAATTTTATAAGATGCTCTTTGAAATTTATCAAGTTAAACCTTCTATTAATATGGTAAATGGTAAAATAAATTATCAATTTTATATTGGCATTGCGTTACTGAAATAAATTTTATTTTCATATTGACTATTATTATTTCTACATTTTACTGTCCTCTTTTTGCTAAATTTATTACATATTAATACTTTATTCACATTATAATGTCTTCTGTATAAGAATACCAAATATGGCATTTTATGACATTTTTTTTGATCCTCTGAATTTTATTTTTAGACTCTGAACATTTATTTGAAAGGTCATTTAAAAAAATTTCTTTGACTTCCTAGCTAACATTTATTTGCTGCTTTGTTACATTGCACAATTTTTTCACTTTATGAGGCAATTTATGGATGTGCATTCTCTTATGTAGTATATGTTTTTCTTTTTTTAATCTTTCCATTATTTATGATACAATGACATCATGTTTACTTTATTAGTTATTTTTGTGTGGTGATCAAGCTTTCTTGTATGGCTTTTATCCAACACCTGTTTAGAGAAGGGGCCAGGGTCAGAAGCTTGAACAAGGAGCTAATAGGATTAAATCTATTATTTCAGCGCATTTGCTCAACACATTTTTCCCTGGAGGTTTGACTCTGCTTCAGGCTTGCTAGCTTGTTCTAGTTGACAACATAGCTCCTCTATCAGAAGTCCTATATGTAAGGTCTTAACACTATTTTCTTCAGCTGATGACAGCACCTTTAGGGTGGATTGCCACTCTGTTTCTCCTGTTGTCCTTCAGACTATGCCACCCCAGTTAAATTGAGGAGTTTAGCAAATACAGGGTCCAGCATCCAGTCTACGACCCCTCACAGAACAGCAAGAGTTTATTTGTTTCTATCTTCACAATGTTTTTGATTTTTACCTACTTCCAGAAAACTCTGAACACTGTAACCTGCATAAGAATGCATTTTGTCCTTGGTTTTGTTAAAACAGCAGTGTATTTAAAACCTAGTTTAATTTGTTCACAGTTTCAGATGGTGGCTGGTTCCTAGTTTTTTTGGATTATTAACATGACCTTCTTTGCTTTTTATTTCTCTTATTATTTGTTTTGTCTACAGGTTGGCAAATATACTAAAATAGCTTATATTATGTGAAATTTAACTACAGTTTTGTTCTGTGGGTGTGGTATCATTAATCTCTTTCCTAGCACATATTTATGTGTGCATATGCTAAACATTAAGAAAAGAAGCATTTGCAGTATCATCACGATTCCTTAGATTTATAGAATTTGATAAGCACTTTAAAGTGTGCTGGATATTTTATATAGATTAAATGATTTTGTGCACTTTATCTTCTCTAACAACTGTTATGTTCTTTACAATTTAAGAATACAGGATGAAAATTTGGATATTTAAGAAAAATGTGAGTGAATTGATTTAACTTCTTGCTTGAGGATACGCCATGCAACTCTAGCTATCATCACGTGACATACTACATAATTGATTATTTCCTGTCTGCTTTCCCCTACTAGGTCCAGACTTTGTGAAAGCAGTATTTTTGTTCTTGTTGCTGTTGTTGTTGATTAGCTACATTGGTATTTGATAGATAGAAATACTTTATAAATATATTTCAAATGAATGAATGAAGATGCATAAAAAGATAAGAATATATTTGAACCATAAACCAAAAATGTGTGTCAAGATATGGTTCCAGCCCTAGCATAGTGGCTTGTGCCTGTAATCTTAGTACTCTAGGAAGGCTTATCTTATCTAAGAATGACCCTAAGAGATAAGAAGAACAGAAATGAAAAAAGCATGAGTACTCAATATATTTAATAACATTAGGGAATTCTGTGACTGGTGCAAAGTGAGCAAATTTAGAATGTGGAAGAAGATATCGATAGTATCATGGAATCAGAACACAGTATGCACCATGGTTTTTATTTTGAGAGAGATAGAAAAGCACTGGAGATTTTAGTAGAGATGTGATGTGTTATATCAGTGTCATTTGTCATGTGAAGAATAATTACCATGGATGAGATGGAGAAAATACTGTGTGAAGGGGACAGGGCAGGTAACACAGTCAATTGGAAAGCTATTGCAATAGTAGGGAAAGAAGAGATAGTCGCTTGAGATGCAGTGATGGTAGCGGTGGTGATGAGAGGTCAGATATTTGATATATTTTGAAAGTAGATTCATCAGGACTTATTGATTGATTCTTTATGGGAGAAAAAAGTAGTCACAGAGGACTACATCATTTTTTAATTGAACAACTAAAATGACAGTTTGCTATTAATAAATGTGAAAAGCTAAGGGCAACATATTTTAAGGGTATAAAACAAGTTTGTGGGTGAAGTAGATACACATATATGTTAAGAATTAAGGGAAAAGTCTAAAATAAATACATAAATTGGTATTTATCAATGAGTCATTTTTTATGGTGTCATTGTGATGACAAATGAAATTACTTGTTAAATTGAATTTATATAGAGAAAACAAAAAAATTTTAGTGTGTTATAGAATGTGTAGCAATTCTGTAAATAAGAATGATGTACAGAGTTAAAAAAGAGATCAAGAGTCTAGTAGTATAGATGGGAAACAAGAGACAATGACATCCTCAAATTAGAGTCCATTTCTAAGACAAAGGAAAGATAGATAGCAGGAAATTGTTTATGGACTACATATAAGGGTTCTACTTTAAGGGAGCAGAGGAGTGAGAGAATAGCTGAAGTAGAAATCACATGATGTCCTTTTGCTTTTAAGTTGGCAGTATTAGAGCTTGCTTAAATCTTTGTAGGGATAACTCAGTTAAAAAAAATACAAAAATAAATTATGATGCACATATATCTTTCCATTGTAGAAAAGTGGTTTGGATGTAAGGTACTATGTGTGTCTTCGTATACTTGTGTGCATGTGTATGTATGCATGTAGCCTTGCCCTCTACCCTTATTTACAGTTTTTCTTTCCTAGGTATTAATTACTACCCTTGGTCAACTGTAGCCTGACAATATTAAATGGGCAATTCCAGAAATAAATAATTTATAGGTTCTAAATATCTTGCTGTTCTGAGTTGTGTAATAGAATTTCACACTGCTCTAGTCCATTCTGCCCAGACTGTGTGGATGTTGGTTTTTGAAAAAAATTTTTTAGTATTTAATGAGGGGAAGTAGTGTATGATAATGATACATCATTGATGGTAATATGATGGTGATTCATTTTTATTAATATACATATTGCAATTTTTAAGGTCCTGTTTGTGTAATATGAATAATTGTGTCTTTATAATTAAAATGATTAAAAGGAAAGTTATCTAGATTTTTAAAAATATTATAAACTATTATCTGAACTGGATGTGTTTAAATGTGTCCTTTCAATTTGGTTAAATTGAACTTCAGAAAATAAATTAGCAGGATTGGCTCGGCGCCTGTGGCTCAATGGGCTAAGGCGCCAGCCACGTACACCTGAGCTGGTGGGTTCGAATCCAGCCCTGGCCTGCCAAACAACAAAGTCAGCTACAATCAGAAAATGGCCGGGCATTGTGGTGGGCACCTGTAGTCCCAGCTACTTGGGAGGCAGAGGCAGGAGACTCGCTTGTGCCCAGGAACTGGAGGTTGCTGTGAGCTGTGATGCAACAGCACTCTATCCAGGGTGACAGCTTGAGGCTCTGTCTCAAAAAAAATAATAATAATAAAAATAAAAATAAATAAATAGATAAATTAGCAGGATGAGCTTATAAAAACTGAGTACATTTTATCAATACATTATTTCTGCTGGTAGAATCTTGGGAGGTTGTGATACTTAAAAACAAAATACCTTTTGCTAGCAATTTCTATGCTTATGGATATGTTTAATTCAATAATGACATCAGAAGTAGATCAAAATTTATTTTGGAAGTTGGATGCTATTTCTGATGCTATGGTTTGGGGAGACAGAATGAAGAAAAACTTTCTAAAAATTTTACTTTATTTTTAGTCATATAACATTCATTAGAACCATCTCACAGGGTCTTTTTATAGTCAAATTTTAAATAACTTAGGTTTTTCTTTTATGGCAGTGTACAACTTGCTGGAAGCCAGCCAATTCTAAATGATTATAATTTTCTGAAAATGGGCATTTAATGTGTAGAGGATAAGAACCTAGCAAGGAGGGAGGCAAACGGTGTATCTCGTAAGTACAAGCATTTGTGTAACAACAAAAACTAGAGCCAAATTTCAATTATTTTGAGATGTAACTAAAACATTTATATAGTAATGTTATAACAGGAGACCTACTTATTACAAGCTCTTAACTGCTACAAATATCTAAGTTTCTTATAGGGCCAAACAAATTGTTTGGACTTTCTCACCCCCGGTGCAACTGAGAGTCACTGTTTTTCTAGATAACCATAAATGTACACAGTGATGTCATAATTGGGTACCTGGGGCTCAGTACTTTGCCACTGTTATTACTTTGGGTACATATGTGTACAGAGCTTTAGTTTGTGCAGATTTTCCATGCTTGCTCACCTGCTAACATGAGCTGAATAAAGGCATATTGTACCTGCCCTACCCTCCTAAGTTCCTTTCCAACTTATCTGAATTGGATCATTGCTTTCTACATAATCTGGACATTAGCCACTTTACCTAGAAAGTGCTTTAGAAAAGAGCTTTATGATGTGATAAACAATTTTGATTTAATTGATAGTCTAAGTAGTATAAATATCCTTTTTTTCCATAAAATGTTGTACCATAATAACATTCCAGGTAAATGTGTTTTTTTAAATTAATTCTATTTTTTTAATCATCTAAAAAATGATTGCATATGTGAAGGCTACTTACTCCATACTTTTTACAGCAGCTCCAAAGAAGATGAAATACATGGGAATATATCTACAGAGGACGTGAAAGCTCTCTATAAAGAGAACTATGAAACCCTGAGAAAAGAAATAGAAGAAGATGTTAACAAATGGAAGAACATACCATGCTCCTGGAAGAGAAGATTTAATATCCTTAAAATGTTTATGCTACCCAAGGCAATTTACAGATTTAGTGAAATACCCACCAAAGTCATACTTTAAAGAACTTGAAAAAATACTTCATCTCATACAGAACTAGAAAAAACCAAATAGCCAATATAATTCTTATAAATAAAAACAAATTTAGAGGCATCACATTATCAGACTTCAGGTTATGCTACAAATCTATAGTGATCAAAACAGCATGGTCTGACACAAAAATACAGATGTAGATCTGTGGAATAGAACAGAGAATCTAGAGATGTAACCAGTCACATATCACCACTTGATCTTTGATAAACCCAACAAAAGTATGCCCTAGGGAAAAGAATCCCTATTTAATGAAAAGTGCTGGAAGAAGTGTTTAGCCACATGTAGAAGACTAAAACTGGACCCAAATCTATCACAAAAATTGATTCTTACTGCAGAGAAGATTTAAATTTAAGACATGAAACAATATTTCTAGAATAAAGTGTATTGGCCTGGGAAAAGATTTTATGAAGAAGATAACTGTGGCAATTGCACCAGCAAAAAGCAAATAAATGGTATTTGATCAAGATAAAAAGCTTCTACACTCCTAAGGGTACCCCAACCAAGGCAAATAGATAGTCTTTGGAAAGGGAGAGGATTTTTGCATGCTATAAATCTGACAAAACCTAATAACTAGAATCTACAGAGAACTCAAATTAATCAATAAGAAAAGAGCAAACAACTCCATTTATAAATAGGCAAGACACTTGAACAGAAACTTCTCTAAAGATGCCAAATGCATGCCCAGAAAACACATGAAAAAATGCTCATCATCCCTATTCACCAGAGAAATTCTAATCAAAACCACCCTGAGGTATCACCTAACCCCAGTGAGATTAACCCATATAATAAAGTCCCAAATCTGCAGATGCCAGCATGGATGTGTAGTGAAGGGAACAGATGTACACTGCTGGTGGGATTGCAAACTAATACAACCTTTATCGAAAGAAGTATGGTGCTTAGCAGAGGCTGAGAGTTGGAAAGATTAGAGATAGTAGTCAAAGGACATAATATTTCAGTTACAATTATTAAGTTCAAGATATCTTTTATGTGCTATGGTGAGTCTTTGGTAACCATACAATGTATGTTTGAAAATTGCTAAGAAAGCAGATTGTGTCGTCACCACAGTGATAAATATATGAGGCAATACATAGCATTAGCTAGCTTGATTTATCCATTGCCAAAGCACACATAGATCAAAATACTATGTTATAGGGATTCAGGAGGGTGCAGCAAGATGGAGATTGAGCTGGTGGAGTAGTCCTTCCCTCACAGGACAACAGGTGAGAGGGAGGGAGCTCCGGATCTTTCCCCGGGCGAATTATTGGAGTGCATGGACAGCTGGAGATGCACAGCGAATTGGTGGATTGTTGTGTTTGAGGTATAGTTTAAAACCACGGGACTCTGCTATAGACTTTTCCCCTGCCGGGTGGAGAAGTGGCAGCCAGCCCCTCCCACAGGGAAGAAAGCAGTTGGAAACTCGCAAAACCTAATTGATGAAAATTTCATTGAAGTGTTGATTTCAGAGTTTGGCATCTAGAAAGGGGTGCTGCTTAGAGCCTTAGAGGACTGGACAGTCTAGGGGAGAGTTGAGGGGAGGGGACCCTGCAGGGAAACAGACATTTTGAAATGTCGGAAATGGCGAACACCTTTTCCTCAGATCATTGAGAGCAATTGATCAGACAGTACCATCCCAGGTGGGGAATCGGGGTGAGGTGTGACTGTGCAGGGTGCACAGGGATCTGGGGTGTGGAGGAGACACTGTGAGCTGTGGAAATTGGCGAGGAGGGTCTCCCTGCACTTCAGTTGAGGAAGAGGCGGCAGTTCAGAGTGGCAACAGCACCCCGCGAGAGCCCCTCCCCCAACAGCCGCCACTGCAGTGGGGAGCCCCTCTCCCGAGATTGCAGCTGCCGGTTTGCCGCAGAACAGGAAGGCAAAGTGGAGAGATTTGTGACCCGTGGACTCTTGCACCCAGTTTGGAGGTTGGATGAGAGTGCCATCTGGAGCAGAACACCTCCACCTTTTCCAATGCAGACCGGTGGAGAAACTCCAGGAATGGCAACCGGCCAGATTGAGGGTTTACCACACTAACAAGCCTGGGAACCACTCACAGCGCCATCTGGTGTCCACAAAGTATATTGCATTATATCCTTTTTTCAGAGGAGCCTTTGATAAATAATTTTTTATTTTACTTTCTTTCCCTAGGTTATTCTTATTATCTTCTATTTTCAATTATATTTCTTCTTTTTCCTTTCTTCTGTTTTGTAACTCTTTCACAAACACTACTTTCTTTTTTCTCTCTCCCCTTCCTCTTCTTTCCTTCTTATAACTTCTAAGAGTGCTTACAACATATTTTTTAGAGGCTTTTTATTTTTCTCTTTTCTCAAGTACTTTACAAGTATCATTTTTATTGTAGATTTTTTTCTTTCTATGTTCTTTGTTGTTGTTGTTTGGCTTTTTGTTTGTTTGTTATGTTTTGTTTGTATGTCTATGTGTTCCTGACTGTGGGTGCATCTGTGGGCTTGTGTGTCTAGTAGCCCATTGACTTCTGTAACAGTTCATGTAATCTCAGTGTGATTTGAGTTGTAAATGTTTTTCTTGCCACCTGGATCCTTCAGTCTACCCCCTCCCTTGGACTGGAAGTCTAGAAGTCCAACTCATCCAGAATCCAGATTGTTTGCATTTCTTAGCTAGGACTGGGCATTGCATAGATGGTGGCTGTACCGCTTGGCTGTTCCTGTGAATCCAGTAACTGTACAGGAGGACATAGAGGGAAAGGGGACTGTCCTGGCCCAAAGGTAAAGAGTATCTCAGCAGCTGACAGAGGCTAGGGTTTCCACACTGTGGGTGGAGGCTCAGAAGCTGCTGAAGTGCACGAACCTAAGAGGAGGCTCCTTCCACCCAACTTCAGCATTAGTAGAGTGATCCTGCTGTGGTCGAACTTTGGACAATCATCTCCCCATCTCTATGGCCTTCCAGAGGGAGCCATACCTCGCCCTATAAGGATTCCAGTACTGCAGAACAGCAGCAACAAAGGTGCAGTGACTGAGGGAGAAATTCTTTTGTTGTCAGGATAGCCTCAGATTTGAACTGAGCTCAGGTGGAACTCTCTTCAGCTGCCATTGAGCACCTGAGGCAGACAGACACCAGCCTCCCCTCCCGGATGGTGGTAGACTGTGATTACCTCAAGGAGGAGGTAACAATCTCATTTTGATTCTGGCAGGT
>CAUYON010183951.1:0-13084 GCA_963573935.1 Arctocebus calabarensis | reverse complement strand
GCTGCAACCAAAAAATGGCCAGGCATTGTGGCGGGCGCCTGTAGTCCCAGCTACTTGGGAGGCGGAGGCAGGAGACTTGCTTGAGCCTAGGAATTGGAGGTTGCTGTGAGCTGTGATGCCACAGCACTCTATCCAGGGTGACAGCTTGAGGCTCTGTCTCAAAAAAAAAAAAAAAAAAAAGAATAAAAATAAATAAATAAATATACCCTACCCATTCAACCCTCATTATTTGTTTAATGCTTGAGGTTTATTTATTGTAGGACAGAGGCAATGGAAATGGGAGCTGCTATCCTGTACAAGGTTAATTTGTGAATAATAAATGAATGCTTTAAAAAGAGCTGCATATGTTACAACTTAACCAGGTTTTGGCAGAATAATCAGTTTATTCTCTTGGAGGGATATGTATGTGTATATATGTATATTTCTATACCTATGTGCACACGTGTGTGTGTGTATACATAGTGAAAAATAAATGTGATTACTTTTCAAAGTCTTTCTCAAAACAGATTAAAAAGTTTATTAGGTTATTTTCAATCTCAAAGCAGGCAAGATTTGTGGTCCTAACTTGGACTCAACAAGCACTCATTTGTTACCTTATTTCTAGAAAGAATAGGAAAACTAAAAATATGTTTTTGCTTTAAGTGTGTCTTGTGTGACAGTTGAAAAAAGAAAAATGAATTTCAAAGAAATAGCTGCCTGGAAAAGTCATTCTATCAATCCTCTCAACTTGTTCAGTTGAACTCTGGTAGGGAAATCAAGGCCACTTATTCTTAAATTAATTTTACTCTTGAAGGTAGGTTTTCTATAGCCACAAGTGTTTTTCCAATAACTCTGCGTAAGCGTCCTCACATGCATTCTATTTAAAGGTATTAGTCCTGATGCCCGGGGTGGGAGGTAGAGTCCAGGGAGTAGCGGGGTGAATTATTCTTCACTGCATAAGACCACCTGTGTAATGTCATCTGCGTGGAATTGAAAGACCCTGCTCATGCAAAATAATTCCACCACCAGATTGTCATAGAAACTTACCCTTCTTTGCCAGCTTGAAATTCTCATCACTAAGTAATTTCTTCTTTCCTTAGCTACTGGAAGCTGGTAGGTGGTGTGTGTGTGAGTGGGGGTAGGTAGAAACTTGCATGGGATTGGTAAGAGAAAAGATAATGAGAATAGGGGAGGAAAGAATTGTTTCAAACATAAGTGTGTCTTATGCTTGAAAAGATCTTCTGCTCTTATCGAAGGGAAAATAGAAAGCTGGGTTTGGCTGGATGCAGAGATATTTTAGATCAACATAGACGTGCTCTAAAAAGGAGTGGTGATGAAGCCAGAGTCCAATGGGCAAGCAGCAGCTAGTTGAGCCTGAAATAAATGGAGGATTGATGGATGGATAGAATGGGGACCGCGAAGTTCAGCAGACGTTTCAGTACCGAGACGCTAGAAGTAATTTTAACCAACATTGGATTAAGATTTAGGAAATTTAAAGAGGCTGCATATATCAAACCATATCAGACTGATATTTTTAAATGTCTTAGCACTTATTGATTAGGGCTACTACAAAAATTTTTATTTTTATGAAGGCTACATTATTAGTTTTGTTAAAAATAGATTATGTGCTGAGCATTTTCTACGTGCCATACCCTGTCCCCAACTTGTGTCTTTTTCTTCATGCCTAGAATGGTTAACAGTAAAGGTAAAAGCACCACGTATATATAATGAGAAACATCATCTTGTATACAATCAGTACATTTACCATTTTTTTTTCTGTCAATTTAAATAAATACATTGGGAGAGAGCTTCAGTTGGCTATTGTGTTCTCCGGGTTATGTCTGGGTGGGCCGAGGAGATTAACAGCAAAAGGTCAGAGTGGGTGGGAAAAGTGCTGAAGGAAAGTCAAGTTCCATGTTCACTTCCCTATTCTTCCTGGAGGGTTTCATGAGCTGGTTGCATTCTTTTTGCCGCTTTTTCCAATCTCTGTCAATACTTCTTCATCCTAAGTCCTACAGTTGGTAAATACAGCATTCTCCCTCGTGGATTCCCTACCCTCTCCATACTTTTCTATATACTGTGTGTCCCTTTATTAAACTTTCCTCAAATGAGCATTTTTGAGTGTGCCAGCTGTTTGCTTCCAGGATTCTGACTCATAACATAGTGAGTGTGTCGTGGACTTACGACTTGAGATTGTGTCTTTCCTATCACCTTCTTTGCTGTCATTTATAACTACAACATGAGCATTCATGCTAAAATGGCTGATATGGTTACGACAGTGCTTTAAAATTATGGATTAAACTTGGAAAAACAAAAAAGTTTTATGTTACACTTTTCTGAAATCTCTTATTGACTAGTAGCATTTTCACTTGATAATGAAGCCAGAGAGTTCAGATATTCAGTAGCTGTGACTAAGCGAATCCTTTTTAAAGAAGTTTAACTTTTAAAATTGCAAATTAAATTCACTAACAGGACTCCCTTTGACTGAATTTTTTTATACACAGAATGTTCATTTGTTTGGCTGTTATTAGCATATCATAGATAAACATTGTTATTCCTTCCAGTTTAATTATCAATTGAACCCTGGATTACTGATTAAGTATAACGTGTCTATGGCTAGATTGTTTTCTCAGGTGGGTTCACTTTAAATTATTTCTGTATTTCTTATGATTACTATTGTGGAGTCTTGTGGCCTCTGTATTTTTTTAATGACTTCAAGGATTATATTTTGATGATACTATAAATGTTAATTCTTAGTGGAAGGTTTCCTGTAGAATGAAAACAAAATAATAAAATTCAATCGAGTCGTGCAAAGCCAAACTATTAATTTCAGACCCTAAAATATACCTATAGAATGAAGTCATAGTAACGGATCTCTCTATTGTTTCTTGCTTTGGTTCTTTTCTTTCTAGTCAACAAGTATGCTCCATTGACTGACCTTATGGAAAGAAAAAGAAAAAGAATGGGATAAAGAATATCTTCCTTGCCCTCCAGGTACCCTTATTTCTTTGCACCAATCTCCATTTCTCTTTACAGCCATCTTTCTCAGAAGAGGATATACCCAGTGCTGTCTCTAATCTTACCCTTACATGTTACTGACCTCTCTGCAATCAACAGAATGCCCTGTGCAAGACATTAATGATCTCCTAATTCTCCATGAAGTACCTCATTTCAAGTCTCTGGCATGTGATACTAGGTTTTGACCAACTGAGATTCCTACTTTAACCTGCCCATCCTTTGTTTTGTATGATAGAGCTGTCACTGAACTCTCTTACTTCACAGGTTTGTCTGTGCTAACTGAGTCACCTTCTCTCATATTGACTTTGATTGATTATCCCTGACTCTTTTTTCAGTCTAAACATCAGTTTTTTAAAAATGATATTTTACCTCATAATCATGGTTTCAACTTTTACATGTTTTCTGATATTTTCTTTTCTTTCTTTTTTTAGAACAAGTCTCACTCTCAGTCACCCTGGGTAGAATGCTGTGACGTCATAGCAATCTCAGACTCCTGGGTTCAAGCCATCCTCCTGCCTCAACTTCCAAAGTAGCTGGAACTACACGCATGCACCACCATGCCCAGATAGTGTTTCTGTCTTATTTTAATGGAGCCAGGGTCTTACTCTTGCTCAGGTTGATCTTGAATGCCTGAGCTGAAACAATCCACCTGCTTCAGCCTCCCAGAGGGCAAGGATTTTAGGTAAGAACCACACCTGGCCTCTTCTGATATTTTCTGAATCGGACTATGATTCTCTTTCAACTGTAAAACTCACACTTGTATCTACTTTGAAGCCAGACCCATTATATATATGTATATATGGTTATAATATAAAGGTTATAATATATATAACCTCTAGGGAACTCAACTTCAACATAGACAAAGTTAAATGTATTGTAATCACAAATAAAGCACAGCTGTTCATTTGAATTTTCTCCAGCACACATAAAAATCCTGAAACCTTAAAATCAATCATGCCATTTCAGCTATGTTAGCTCGTACATCTGCTAGTCTTTGTTTTCTTATTTAATCTATCACCATATTCTTCTTATTCTACTGTCTAACCATGCTTCATCTGGTTCTACTATCTTTTCTGTTCTCAGCTTAGTTTGGTGTCTCAACTTCTGTAGATTCTACTCTTGCAATTATCTCCAAAACTTGGAAAAACTTGCATATGGTTATTTAATTCAATCAAAATTATTCTTATTATTCTATTACACAATGTTTTTCAATGCCTTTATTTTTCCTTCTTTTCCTCTTCCTTGTAAAAGAAGTTTTTACAAATAGGGCTTTTATTAATATTTCTAATTTTATCTTCTCTTATTCCCCTGTTATCAGCATGTCCTAGTTATACTGATGGTATTTATAATTTACTCAAAATTGTAAAGTATCACAGTGAGGTCAGGATGCACAGTCTAATTTCTTTGACTGGAATGTCTTACCATTCTGTGCCTGTCAGAAAGCCCTCATCTCTCTTCAAAAATCCTTTCCCCTACAGCTTCTTTTCTGAGTTTATTCCCAAGTCTCACAAAGAATGCATAACATCAGGCTTGGTGCATCCACAAGGATTTATTTGCAAATATCTCACTATACAGAAACATTTCATTTATACACATTCCAAATGATCCTGTGGCCTTCTCAATGATCAGGTTTGTGCTATAGTTGCTTTTATTCCTTATTCCCTAGCACAGGGCCTGGATCATAGTGGACAGTCAACAAATACGTGTCCACCCACAGGGTACAAGTGTAGGGGAGAGGAGGAGGCAGAGCACAATTTCATAACACGTACGATGTAGGCCAGGAATACAAATCCGTCACGTTAGACAGAGATGGTGTGACTCACCATCGAACAGAAAAAGATCAGAAAAAGTAGAAACTCTTTGAAGATAATTGTTCAGGGAGTGGAAAGCATAAACAAGCTGGTGATAGCTTTCTAAAACTCAGAAGTGAAATGAGATTGCATCTTTCTCAGTTAGCTTTTTTTTTCTTTCTCATTTAGTTTTTTAAGAAAACTCTATTACCCTTTTCAAATCCATTTAAAAGCCAGTTAACATGGTACACCAGATATCCAGGGGAAAAGTTCTAACGTGGCCTGGCTACAGAAAGTGTCTTGAGAAGTGTGAGTTTTTTGAGTCCATAAAGGCCTGGAAAACATGAATCCTGTGAGATAAATTAGCAAGCCTGGGGCTATCCTTTGGTGATCCTTACTCAGCAAGAACATGTTGGTGGGCTGGCTGTAAAGAAACAGGAAGAAGAGCCAAGACCAGTGTGATGTTGGAAAACTACCTCAAAGCCTGAATTTCATCTCTCATATGAAAGTATGAGTGATTATAAAGTGATTTTATAGTAGTACTGAAAAAAACAAAAGCCTGACTAATAACTTTTTTTGTTTTTTTGCATTTTTGTTGTTGTTGTTTGTTTTCCTTTTGAGATAGTCTCACTCTGTTGCCTAGAGTGCTGTAACATCTCCCTAGCTCACAGCAATCACCAACTCCTGGGTTCAAGCAATCCTCCCGCCTTATGCTCCTGAGTAGCTATGACTACAGGTGCCTGCCACAGTGCTGGCTAATATTTTCTATTTTTAGTAGAGATGGGGGCTCACTCTTGGTTAGACTGGTCTTGAATTCCTGAGCTCAATGGATCCTCCCACCTTGACCTCCTTGAGTGCTAGCATTACAGGTGTGAGCCACTGCACCCAGCCGCAGAGAGAGTTTCTTGTTTTTAGGAATAGAAAAATACCCTTCCCACAAAGGATGCAACGGAATTCTCAGCCTTTGCTCTTGAACTTGGGTCTTAGAGTAAAAAGAGAAAGACAGAAAGATACATAGATAAAAACAAATTCATGTGTGTGTGTGTCTGTATATATATTTGTGTGTACATGTACATTTGAATTAATATTTACATATTAATATGTAAATTAATATGTAATTAAATATGTAATATGTAAAGCTGGTATAGCTATTAATATCTAACTAGCCTTTACATTAAAAATTGCTACTTAAGACAAAGAAGTATACCTAATATGACAAAATATTCAGCTCAATAGATATATATTTTTAAATTTGCATAAAACTAAAAGCATTGTTTTAAAATATTAAAAGCAAAAATGTCCATAATTCCAAATATAAACTGAAAAATCTATGACCAGAAAAAAAGACATTAACACATCTCTCGGCGATAGACTGTTCAATCTCTCTGTCTCTCTTTAACTCAGAGATCAGTGAAGACAGAGAAGATTTGAATGAAAGTAACAACCTTGCAGCCAAAATCTCAGGAATGCAACTCTCCCTTTGTAAATAAGAACACTGCTATCACTTTTCTGAAAATCTTATTTCTTCTGATATTTCTTTTCTTCATTTTTAACCCCAGCACCTAAGAAAACATTGTCTTCAGTCTCCAAGCACTTGCCTGAGATAAGTTTAAGACTTTTTCCTTTTAATTTCCTTATAAAACTCACTTGGTGTTACTATTTTTGTTCATTTTCTTGAAATGCCTCCAAGTTCTCTTCATACAAAAAAGAATGCTTTACGAAAACACAGATTCCTGTTTCACAAACATTTATTCATCTTTGCTCTTCTAGGTACTTTCCCTTCTCAGCATCACCTCACAGATTCTTTCCAGGAGTCTGAGCCAAGGGTCAACTCTTTCCTAGCTGGACAACCTCTATGGCATTGATATTAACAATTCCCTTCTTAGTATGTATGGTGTTTCAAAGGATTAATTTAATAAAGAACTTTGTTTCAGTCCTAGAAAAAATGAGACGTGATTAAGGTGGAATTGGTCTTTCAAGTTGTTCTACCATTTTTCAGCTATTTCAATAATTAAACGGACTCTCCATACCTCATTTGCTGACTTAAAGAATTAATGTGATGAAAGATAAAGGTGAGGGTGACTTTGAAATTCTCAATCATGTGACATTTTCTTCACTTTAATCCTTTAAAAAAATTTTGTTGACACATTCATTGGTCAAGAATAAACCTTTTCTTGATACATTTATTGTCTTGGGTAAAAACATTCTGATGAATACTTCAGCAAAGCAGAAACACTTTTAAACACGTTTTGAAGTCCGAATCCTGATCTTTGCTAGTTCTGTTATTTGGTTGCTTCTATCACCTCTCTATTTCTTAACAGGGTTGCTGTGAGCATTAAATAAATGTAGACTATCTACTACAGGACATTCTGTGTGGAAAAATTTCATGGGCAAATTCACAAGTATGCAATTTTTGGACATAGTAACAAATGAAAATTGTATCATTATCTTTGAATATAACTTAAATTTATTAGTTTTCATTTCAAAGAAAATAAAACAGCCAAAAACATGTTTTAAAACAGCCTTGAGAAAGATTTTAATCATGGCAGGATGTACTCAATTCACCATAATGTCTTATTGCCTGAAGATTTGTAGTGATGTGAGTAGACCTGTCCTGTTTTGATTCAGATTCTATAACACTAAATAAGAAGGTAGAAAATTTTAAGAATGATGCATTTGTTGTGTTTACTAAGTCACCAGATAATATATTTAGCAACTTAAGCCACGCTTAAGATTATATAGAAGATATAATCATCTATTTAACAAAGCTCTGGGCCTTGGTGGGGACCAAACATAACATTAAGTGGATATTCAAATGCAGGAGATACACTGAATCAACTATAAATTTAAATATTTGGGGGCAGTGCCTGTGGCTCAGTGAGAAGGGCACTGGCCTCATATACCTAAGGTGGCGGGTTTGAACACGGCCCCAGTCAAACTGCAACAACAACAACAGCCAGGCGTTGTGGCGGGCACCTGTAGTCCTAGCTACTTGCGAGGCTGATACAAGAGAATCACCTAAGCCCAAGAACTGGAGGTTGCTGTGAGCTTTGATGCCACAGTACTTTACCAAGGGCAAGAAAGTGAGACTCTGTCTCTAAAAGAAAATAAATAAATATTTTGGCTACCATGTATATCTAAAAGATGTTTTATACTAAAAATAAACTCACAGTTAATAAAAAGTATCCTTTAAGTAAAAGGATAAAATGAATCCTTTTTGTTCATTAGCTTTGTTAAATGTTTACCTCATAACCATAATGAAATGCAAGAAGCCAGCAGAAGGCTGCACAAAAATAAATATATTGATTTTGGTGGTGGGAGTGTAGCAATCATAATATTTGTTCTTGTTCTCGGGGCATTTCTAAACTGGAATTTCTTCTGGCTTCATTAAAGATCTTTTAGAGGACTTAAAAATCCTAAAGTCTATATTTTTTCTAGAGTACTATTCCCCAGCCTCTCACTTGAACCAAAAACTGACCTTACCTTGGTGATGCTAAGTGCCCTGAAACCCTCCCACTGATATTCACAGGTGCATAAGTGGGGCCAATGTTTTCTTACTCCTCATCGACTGGCTATTACTTATCAGGAACCTCTCTGCCTGGGACACACGTGCTATTCAGTGATGCTGCATCTTCCCATTCGTCTTTATCTCTCCACGCCATGGAATCTTCTCTTTTCTTCATTGATTTAAGTCTAATTTGATCACAATAGTTTTGCTTGCCCTTCTCTGCTCTGGTTCTTAACATTCAAGTTGAGAAACTTTTTAACCACACACTTGTAAGACCTCGATGTATGCAACTCCAAAGACTTCCACTTTTATTAAACATATGTATTTCATCATCCAGACTTTTTCTATTCTTCTAAGTTTCATCCCATCCAGGTGAGCTCCAACCCACATGCTCCAACCCTTTTAGACTCAATAGCCTGAAGCTTCACCCTTTTATCGTATCTCTGCATATTTACTCCTTACTCACCTTGACGTTTTGCCTTCCATTTGCATGTGCTATTTCAATTTTCAAAGCCAGGACACTTGTTTGCATTTTTGCTCCTGAGTACTAAGCACTGCTGAAGAAGCTGTGGCCATTGTCCATTACAGATAAAGACTGACTGGAATCTAGTTTCCTCATTCCAACTATTCTACTGAAATGGTTCTCCTAACATCGATTACCCGAGAGTTCATAATCAAACTCATGAGCTCCCTATTCTTGGGCAACTCCAAGGAATCTGATGTGTTGGAATACATTGTCGTTATTAAAATGGGGCTACTTTCCGCTTTGCAGCTTTAGCTCCCTTACCAGCTTATTTTCTTTACTTTTTCCCCAAGTGAACACATTTCTGACAGTCCCATGTTCACAGTGCATTCCTTTCCACTCTACACATTCTTCACCAATCTAGTTCCTCCCCACAACTTCAAATATAACCCATACAGGATGATTCTAAAATCATCATCAAAACATCAAAGGTGCATGCTTAACTATCTGCTAATTACTGCATAAAACAAGCCTTAAGTCACCTCAAATCCATAGGTGCATATTGTAAATCAGTTTCTCTCCCAAACTTTCTTCTCCTGTGCCTTCAATATTAAGTACACTGCCAGCCTCTCCTTAACTTGGATTTAAGAATCCAGAATTCTTGAACTTCCTCTCCTTCATACATCATAGCCAGTCACCCCATCTGTATTGATTACGTGCCTATCACATATTTGTCAGTGGGCAAACAGTAAAGTTTGGGATGAGGTGCTATTTCCTATGTGCTCCTACTTACACTGACTTGACTTGGACATTAATCACTTCTACCCTCGGTATCTCAAATAACCTCCTAATAGAGCTTTCTAACTCTTTTCTTTCAGTCGTGTAGCCTTCAGCATTTAATCTCTAAAGTTCCTAGTATAATAGCCTCTCTTGGTTAGAGAAAAAGAACATTAATAACCATTAGTTTGACATTTCAATCCTTTCCTCCAAGATGTCTTTCCGATCTTCCCTTGAAACTTCATTTTCTGTACAGAGTTTGTCCTCATCTCCCAAACACTCTATTAGATACAAAAGAATAAACGCATTCTCCTAAAATGCAGGATTTTTCCATCTCTAACATCAATTTGAACTAGACAAAGAGTTTGAGATCTACTTGGAATACAGGTAATTGTGATTATGTGTCATGCCTTGTCTTGTTTCATCTTATCAAACCAATTCTCAAATGTGCTTTCTTCACCTTCCTGGAATGAATCTCTTTCCCTGTTGTTTATGAGGTACATACCCAAATTACTGACTATTTCAGTTAATTCTATAAGTGAGCCTCCCCAATGCTTTCCAAACAGAGGCTTTATAAATATGGTAGATTGTTATTAGTTACCTAGAAACAAATGGCAGTAACTGATACACCTAACACATTATTATGCATATTATATTTGAAATAAAATTTTCAGTATTACAGAGGAAGACAAGGAAGATGAATTTGGGTACTCAAACATCAAATGGCAGGATAAATAAATCAGGAGAAGCAATACCCAGCATAATTGTAAAAGCATATTTTTAGAATAATTAACACCTGAATTATAGTTAGCAACTAAGTGTAGGATGAAACTGATGAGACGGAAACAAAAGGCACACTTTATCCTACAGCGAAGAAAAGGAAAAGCATGGGCAGACAGGGACAATCACATTTATGAGCACTCACTTTTGTACAAGCCCTTGTGTTAGGGAAAATATCCTTAAGACATTTTCAAGAGAAGATATAATCAGCAAAAGAGAAGTTGAAAGAGGACAAGGTTGGAGAGAGGTGGTCAAAGAGAGGTAGAAGGAGAGAAAGGCAAGGCAATGCACAAAATTTACTGTGCACTTATAATACACCATCCATTTGTCCAAATTTACATTTATCATTCTTATAATTCTGGCAAGGTAGCTACTATTATTTGCTCTGTTAGATGTGAGAGGATACATACAAAAAGGAACTGGGGAATCACGTGGCCAGATAAAGTCTCACCAAGATAATTTAGCAGAGAATCTAAGCCAGGCTTCAGTCCCAGAAGGGACTCGTGTTCCATGGTCTGTCTTTAGTTACCACGGTGGACTATAGTTAATATGCTGAGACCTGAATACAAGCAATTATTAGAACCACAGTTCAGGAATGTTATTAAAAATTACATGGGAATGCTGATGAGAGTGTAAATCACTGCTGACTGACGAGCTCACAGAAAACTCCCCCAGTAAAAGAAGATGGTTGGATCTGTCCAGATCCTCTGCCTTCCTCCACACAGGAGGGGCAGCAAAACTGTAGGGGAAGTATTAAGGAAGCCAGATTTCTTGAAGCTTGGGGCAATGAATTGTTTTTGGGGGGATAGCAGACGGCAGTGTCCCAGAAGGATTTTTATTTCATTTTTAATTGAACTTGAGTATAAGACAGTGGATAATCTGTAGTAGGCATAACAAAGATCTATAACATTTGATTTTTATGTATGTATTTATATCACCAGCCTCCAATCCCTTGGTTTGGAGAATAAGGAGAATAGCAGTTTATGAATAAATCACTCATACCTAATATTAACTCAATGCTTTGTTTTTTGTCTTTTTGTAGAAACAGGGTCTCATTCTGTAACCTAGGCTGGAAGGCAATCTCACTCCATTTCTGAGTGATCCTCCCACCTCAGCCTCTGCTTTGGCTTAAGCAATCCTCCCAAATCAGCCTCCAAAGAAGTGGGAAGTACTAGCATGCCACCATGGCTTTTTTTTTTTTTTTTTCAAATAGACAAGAGTGTCTTGCTATGTTGCCTATGCTGGTTTTGACCTACTTGCCTTAAACAATCCTCCCCACTCGGCTTCTAAAAGTAATGGGATTACAAGCATAAGTCACCATATCTATCTCCTAACAATGTTTTATATGTGAATATAGAATTACAAAGACTTTCTGCAATACTTCTGTTTTCTAACAGAATTTTAGATATTTAATTCTATAAACGTATAAAACCACAAAAGTGCTAGGTAGCCATATCTCTCCTTTATCTATGGAAACCATAATGATTTAAAGTTATGTATCATGACTCCAGCTTGTGTCATCACCCCTCAAGAGCCCCAGGTTTGCCTTACAGTGGAGCGCCAGGAGAAAAAAATTTCTTTTGGACACTGGAGCAACCTTTTCTGTACTTCTCTCTAATTCTGGTCTTTTATCTCCCAAATCCGTAACTATACAGGGGGTGTCTGGACAGCCAGCTACCAAGTTTTTCTCCCAGCCTCTAAGCTGCAATTGGGATGACTTGCTGTTCTTTCATGCCCCCCTAATCGTCCCTGAAAGTCCTGCTCCCCATTTGGGGAGGGACATACTAACTAAACCAGGACCTTTTCCCTCCTGGAGATCTAGTCATAATCAAAACTCTTCCCTCTAATTCATCTTCCCTGACCCCAACTTGGGAAGTCCCCTTTCCTGTTATCTTGTCTTCTTCTACTGTTAAAGTTATAGGAGTTGATTCCTGCATACGTTATTCACGAGTAAAGTCCTGGAACCCTCCATCTTCCTCAGTGGCAGGCAATGAAGACAGCCAACCACAGACCACCTACACTTGTGACCCAAAAGAAAGTTTGAAGTTATTATTTAGGAAACAGCAAGAAAAATCCTAATATGGTTTTCCTTTAGCATCATTGAATAAGTGCTTCTGACCTGATGCTGTTCTACCTTATGCCTATTACTACTTACACTAATCAGATATATGTTTTCCAGAAATGTCATCAAGCCACACACAATAAAGATGGTTCCAGTCCATGAACCCCTGTATCACTCTCCCTCTGGAGAAACCCTAACTGCCCCCCTTCAATCATTGCCTGATTCAGCAGGAAGCAGTTAGATGGAGTCTTCGCTCCTTTTCCCTAACAGCAGTTGGAGTTTCTACTCAGAGAGGGAGAACTGATGCAGGACAATTGGCGCCCTAGCCAGCTCAGCGGGGTTGGCGGACCTGCTGCCTCCTCCTTGGCAGTGTCCGTGGTGCGGCAGCCAGCTGAAGAGCCAGCGGGTTGGATGACAGGCAAGGAGGGGGACCTCCAACCTCCACCAGAGGCTTCAATTGCCAAAAAGGCTGGACAAATGCTGAGGAGACACCTGTGCCTTGATGTCTCCTTCACTTCACACGTAGGACTAAATGTGGAATCCCCATTTCCTATGCCTAGGTCAATTTCTTGTGAGTTTCCTAGGCCTCAATCCCATGAATGGACTGTATCCATTCATTGATACATTCATTCACCTTGCCCCTGGTGGAAGGGACTGTATTCATTCGTTTCCTGGCCAAGAAACCCATACACCTATATATACCCTGA
>CAUYON010183946.1:0-16188 GCA_963573935.1 Arctocebus calabarensis | reverse complement strand
GGCGCCTGTAGTCCCAGCTACTTGGGAGGTGGAGGCAAGAGACTCGCTTGAGCCCAGGAATTGGAGGTTGCTGTGAGCTGTGATGCCACAGCACTCTATCCAGGGTGACAGCTTGAGGCTCTGTCTCAAAAAAAAAAAATTCACATGTTGAAGATTAATCATCAATGTGACAGTAGTAAAAGGAAAGGCCTTTAGGACATGACCAAGCCATGAGGATGAAGCCCTCATGGGATTGGCAAGATTATAAGAGAGGTTGAAGGGAGTCTTAGGACCTTTTGCCTCTTTTTTTTTTTCCTGACAGAGCCTCAAGCTGTCACCCTGGGTAGAGTGCTGTAGCATCACAGCTCACAGCAACGTCCAATTCCTGGGCTGGGCTCAAGGGAGTCTCCTGCCTCTGCCTCCCAAGTAGCTGGTACTACAGACGCCCGCCATAGCGCCCGGCCATTTTTTGGTTGCAGCTGTCATTGTTGTTTGGTGGCCCGGGCTAGATTCAAACCCGCCAACTCAGGTATACATGGCTGGTGCCTTAGCCAGTTGAGCCACAGGCGCCAAGCCACAGCTCTGTTTTCTTTAGTAAATGTTCTGGTTCTTCAGCAAATGTTGGAATCGCTTACAGCTCAGTCCTTGGCTGTTTCATCTGTTTAGTCTGTACTGGGACCCTAGGCAAACGTACTCATTCAGAAATTTCAAATACCATCTATAGGCCAAAAGCTTTCAAATATTTTCCTTAGTCTCAGACACCACTTCTTTCAAATATTTTCCTTAGTCTCAGACACTTCTTCTAAAGTTTAGATCTATATATTCAACTGCCTACCTTTGAGGAATGGAATTCCTCGTGGCACCTGGAGCTTTGCTCCTTGAAAAGGGACTCTTGGTCTCCCCTCAAAAGCATGGTCCCCCAGCCAGTCTACCCTAACAGATAAATGGGGTTATAACTTTTAAGTTCTCCTATAACTCCTCTGTCTCTTCTCTTCCCCTTGCAATACCCTCCTTGATCTTGTTCTAGATACAGTGTTTTGTAAATTAAGCCTCTTCTCTCTATGGCTGGGGTGGCAAATCCATTCCAGGCCACTGTTACTTCTTGCCCTGACTACTGCTTCTGCAATTTTCAGCCTCCTAGCTTCCCTCCTTCCTCATCAAGTCCATTCTCCATGGAATAACCAGAAAGACGATATTAAATATCCTGCTCAAAATCCTTGAGAATCTTCCCAATCAGGATAATGTCCTATCTTGTCGCAGGTTGAAATGTTCCCTTTGATTTGGCCGCTGACTGGCTCTAGGACTCTTCTCATATTAACTCCTGCCCCCATTATGCCACACTGGGCTTGCCTACCTTCCTCCAACATGGAACAAATCCTTTCCTACCTCTGGATTTTCACATATACACTTCTCTCTAGCTATAAAATGCCCCCATTATTTGCTGTTTCTCGTTTTTCAGGTATTGGTTTAAACCTCACTACAGACAGATTTTCTAGGCTCTCCATCCTTGATGGAAATTACATTTCCTAATTGCATTTGCTCCTGGTACCCTATAGTTTTGAGCACAATTATCTTAGATCATCAGGTCCTCTGGAAATAAACTCCGACATGGAGATTGTGTGAAGAAGCTTTATTGGGGAGTGTTTTGGGGAACACCACTGATAAGAGAGAGCAGGAGAATTGGGCAGAAGAAGTTGAACAGCCATGCAGATATGATAGAAGGCTTAGCCAACCCCCCAAAGGAGCAGTGGAGCTGGGACAGGCCTACTGAAGCGTCTTTGTAATTCCTACCCACCATTCATCGGTCAAGCTCTCACTGTGCATGAGAGCTCCGTTCAGCTGAAAGCAATTCCCAAAAAGAGACTCAGCGTGGGCTGTTAAGTAGCTCACACCCAGGGCAGCTGGAGAGCTGAGCGCCTCCGAGCTGAAGGCGAGACTTAGATAGGGGTGGATGTACCACAGTGTGCCCTATAGCCATGAACGCAGCTCATGAGTCAATATTTATTTTCATGTTGATGTGAATAATATCAGACCTCCTTCACTAAACTGTGAGCTCCAGGAATGTAGGGGGGGTTATCTGATTTGTTTACCACTTATCTCAGTTTCCTGAGGAGTTCCTGCCACAGGGGAGGTGCTAGATACTTTCTTATGGAAGGAAAAGAAAGGTGTTTAAATTACCTCCCGATAAAACTGTAGAACCACGGATAGATTTTAAACAGAATTTATGTTCTATCTAAGCCATTTAGTAGTTGTGTGTCCTGGAGCAAGCGATTTCATTTAAAATATTATTCTAACTGTGTTGTAGAAAATGGAAGAGGAAAGTGGAGGAGGAGTAGGGCCTGACTAGGGAATGGGGGCTCAGTGAAAAGGTTGATTCAATCATCTGTGTGGGAAGGGAAGAGGATGGGCCGGGACAGACAGAGGAGCCGAGACTGAAGATTGAACTCGGAAGTAGAGCAAGAGGAAAGCCCAGCTCAGCAGCCGGGAGAGAACCAGTAGAGAAAATAAGGTTCAAGGAGAAGAGCGAGGTGACCAGAAAAACCAAGTTCCTAAGGGGATTAGGGGAATGAAGGCCAAGGAGAAGCAAAGAGATGTCTCCATAAAAAAAGCCATAGACAGCCTTGTAATCCATCGTCTTAACCACATCTGGAGTCACAGTTTTTCACAACACACATATGAGAAAACACACACACACTTAACTGAAACTGCTTTTTTCCCCTAGGAAGAACATACACTAGTAAACTGAATATAGTAGAATTTTTTTTTCTGGCTTTAAATACTTAAAAGTTCTTGACATATACCTCTTGTATATTTTATTTCACATTCTGCTTCAAATTATCTTATTCTTAACAATATGCTATAAAACTGTGGTCAGGCAAGAGACTGATTTTTATGTTTTCAAATCTCTTACAATGCATATCACCAAGCCTTGCTCGGAGTCATATGCTGACATAAAAATATATGCTCAACTTAATAGAAAAATTTCAATTTCAGATATTTTTGTTTTCTTTACAAATCTAGTAAATTTAAAAAATAACTTCAAGGTGGTGTATGTCTTTAACATTTTGTCCCATTTACAAACTTAGTTAAATATCTTAAAAACTTTAAATGGCAATTATTCTTTAAATATATTTGATTTAGTTTTAAATGCTTCACATTCAGAACAAGCAAATGATCATTAAGCTGTAGATCACTCCAATAAATGAAATACATTACATTTATAGAAAAAGATGTTATTTAAATGATTTCTTTACTGTTATCCAACTTAATAATATTCTCATAGTTTTCTACTTACAATCAAAAATGTAAAAGCATTTTCTTATATACATTTTAAAAGGCAATTCCATTCTTACTACTACAAATTAGCTAATTATCTACATTTTAAATACACACATGCATTGATATTTAATTAACTTACCCTATGAATAGGAATAGTATGTATTTTTCCCATTTAATCATTGCTTTTTAATTCTAAACCATCCCAGTGTTAAATGATACTCAGCCTCTTAGAAAAGAATTATTCTAGACACACAAAAATAGTTACTTTCTCATCAAACTGAGATTGCACATAAATCAGAGAATGAGGCAGGGCTGTGAGAGTTGAGTCTTCACCTGGCACTGCCCGACAAGGTGAACCCCTTTTTATAATCACTACAGTAACTGAAACTTGTTGCCCAATAGCAAGAACTGGCCTTTCTTGAGCCCAAGACTTGATTACCTCATCCTTCTGGATGTGCAAGGAAATAAATGAAACCCCCCATCAAGATGGTAGCTAACCTTCTCTGCTGCTGGATTGAATTCTATACTTCCCTGACTAGCTGTAAATCATTTAATGTCATCCCATTTGACTTTGAAGTCACCTTAATGTGATTCCTCTTGACCCTTCACACTCTTTTTGTAGTTTTTTCCTAACTCTTAGATAGATGGAATCTGAATTCTTTCATATTATTTATGTTTCATGTAAGATACATATATGGGGATCATTATGAAAGTTTTGAGATACGTAAAAGTCAAGAAATGTAAAATCGGCTCATCGCCTATGGCTCAAGTGGCTAAGGCACCAGCCACGTACACCTGAGCTGGCAGGTTCGAATCCAGCCCGGGCCCGCCAAACAACAATGATGGCTGCAACCAAAAAAATGACCGGGCATTGTGGCGAGAGCCTGTAGTCCCAGCAACTTGGGAGGCAGAGGCAGGAGACTCGCTTGAGCCCAGGAATTGGAGGTTGCTGTGAGCTGTGATGCCATGACACTCTACCCAGGGTGAAAGTTTGAGGCTCTGTCTCAAAAAAAAAAAAAGAAATATAAAATCTGCAAAGACAGAAACAAATGAAACCCTCTCAGCAACACCGATAAGCTGAGCAAGTTGAAACTGGCATTGTTGAATCAGAAAGGATGCTGTCAACTGGGTTTCTTGGAAGTGAAATAATAGACACAGGCTGTCTCAAAATTTCTGTAGTGACATTTAAATATAAATATATGTGTGACTGGATAAGGAAAACAAAAAAGGAAAAAACTAGGGATGGAGAAAAGGTTTTTTTGTCCTGAAAGTCCTCCAGCACACACATACACACACACACACACACCGTACACATACACACATGCCTACATACATACACATTTTTAACTAATTAAAGTAGGTTGCAGAGAAACTGGTTTTTCCATTGACTTGCTATTTTTTAAGGTCTTACATATTTCATTTCATAGGCAATTTTTCGCTATGCACTTGGACCAGTCACTAACACAGATGTTTGAGATAAAATGACGTGATGTGGTCTACAAGAATTTTATTCTCATTTCTATTTAGAACCAGTTACTACCAGTAAAGTTCTAAGTATTAGGTCCAATGAAAGCTTTATATTTGGATGTTATTCATTTATTCAACAAATAATCAGAGAGCACCTACTTTCTGTGGGGCAGTGTTCTAGGTACTGGAAAGAGAGCAGCAAACAACACGGACGACATCCTCAGGAAGCTTACATCTTAGAGCAGCTCAGCAAGCAATGTGCAGACAGATATGACAAATGCCCAGGGGAAAAGAAAGGGGGACACAGAGAGATGGGTGCATTCGGATGGGGTTGTCAGCGGAGAATGTTTTGATTCCATCTGAGCATACAGTTAAGGGGAGGGACTAATGGTACTAAATGGAGGTTTGAAGAATTAGCAAGTGTGAAAAATGCTGTCTAGAAATTAGCCTGGTGACTTCTTAGGCGACAAAGCAGCCATCTCTTAAAACTCTTTAACTCACTGATTAACACAAAGCCATACCCTGCGCAACTCCACTTCCTAAGATGTCCAATTCCACATGACTTAGCATTGATACTGAGAGGAAAATCTTTTTATACTTTAATATTTGAACTAAATTTAATATTCAATATTCAAGCCAAAAGTGAAAAGCTGTTAAGGATGTCAAGTCTCTGACATGAGGAAGGAGGTTCTTTTGGACCAAGTTCTCCTTCCTTTTTCCCTCACAATCTTCCTTATTCTCTCTCCCATCCCTCTCGTCAGCAGCTTTTTACCTTCTGCCAGCACAAAAGAGCAGCCAGGGCACCTCTTTTAGGAAACCTTGCTATGATGAGTCATTCTGGATGCTTTCAAAAATTTAAATTTGATACTCATGAAAAGGCCTAGTACCAACCCTCTCTGTCATTATGAAGGCTTGGCAAGTGAAAGTCTGTGTGGGATAAAGGCTGATCTATTCCACCTGACTCCCAGACCAAGCCCAAAGATGTGGGCCAGGTTCTCAAGGCTGACAAAATGGCAGGACAGTGTAAGGAAGTATATGTCACAAACAAATTAGGCTATACTTTCAAAGAATGTCCACCTAGCCCTGGTTCATTCAATTTGAAGTCCAACATTTTCCATACATTTAACAATATTTGTCTGGGAAATTGATCTGTTTTATCCCTACTCCCCTAGGTTTGAATAACACTCCGATCTGTACTGTGAATGATGATGAGAATATGTTGCGAGCATTGCACAGTGGTGGCCAGCTTAGCCACTCCGAGGAGGGGAAGATGCCATGTGCCAAATGTAGTTGCCCACCTAGCACTCCAGACTCACAGGGCTCTGTCAGAGGAGTATCACCAGCTTCAACCATTGCCAAGACACCCCCACGGCCTCATTCTGGTGAGTCCTTCTCGATTGATAAATCCTTATGCCTCCCATGAATAATTGGGAAGAAAAATCGATGATTGCTGAAATAGGGATGGTGAGATTTTTTTTAAGTTATAAAATTTCCTGACTGTGAAATAGGTTATTCATTGTAAAAAAAAAAAAAAAAATTTGCTCTTCCAATTTCAATTCAGTAGCACAATAATGTTAAAAATGTTATGAATACTATTATTAATTGTGTGCAATAGATACATGCATATTTGGCTTGGTTTTGGTCTCTAATAGCTACAGAACTAGCTTAGAGATGCCAGAAGTGAACGTTCAGCTAACGCTGCTGGGGGAGCTATGCTAGGCAACAAATGAGTCTAGAAAATGCGATAGGGATGGAGTTGCCCGTTGACATTTTCCTCACCAGACTGTCATCTCCTTCAGGTCAGGCCCTGGTGTTGTTGCCTTCAGTGTTTTTCCCATTCTTCGTCTCTCCCCATGTCCCAGCACAGTGCCTGGTCCTTAGTAAACAAGTCAATCAATTAATTAATCTTTGCCAAATTGAAGGGAAAAGGAAAGATCAAAAGCAAAGTGTGACAGAATCCAAAGGGCAAGGTAAAATAGAAAAAAAAAATTCTGCATGGTACAAATTATAGTCGAGTCTTCTCTTTCTCCTACCCTATACAATTACATGTTATTATTAAAACTTTTAGGGTGTGCAAAAATTATTATAGTACGATGAGGTAAATGGATAGTATAATATCTCTCTAAAGACAGTATAATAAGAGGAATGATCATTTCAGGAGTGCTTACTATGTGAGAGATACCATTCTGAGCTCTTCTTACCTAACTCACTTCATCCTTTCAAAATCCCTTCCTCCTTCCCTTCTATCAGCATTGAAGAGCCAAAGCCCACTTAGTCCACCTTCCTTCTGGTGTCCCTTCTTTACGTTGTAGAACTTAGAAACTTAAAAACATTTGCAAGAAACAGCCATTGGTGGAAAATAAGAATTAGCATCTAGGAAGATTTCTATGGCAGACAGGAGGCTATCACCTTTTTGGTGGCTTTCTCTGATCAAGCATGGGCAGAGATATGAGTTTTTCTCCTATAAGATCTCAGTATTCGGGTTCTGGATTTATGGGATTCAAAAGTGATGGCTTTCTGATCTCAGAAGCATTCCGCTGTCTGAGCTTGAGCCTTATGGATGCTGCAACAGCCACAGAAGTGCCAGTGGCTGACTCCCTTCCTCCTGACTGTCGCAAGACTGTGCCTCTCTTGGAGGACCAGGCCCAAGGTAGTATTCTTGGATTGATTGGGGATGATTGAGACCATAGTACACTGCTCCAGCAATATTTAAAAACTCCTCATCCCTTCTCTTATTTACATTTTTGCTTAAAACAGAATGGTTTCTGTTTCCCACAAATGAACACTAATTTAATTAGACTTACCATTCATAACTTGGTTTTCATTACTTTAAAGAGGTAACTTTAAACTTTTTTTTCCTGTTTTTCTTCAGCTAGACCTCATGAATTGAGTTACTTTGGCTATATGCATAAAATATTTTCATGTCTTGAAAGTTTCTGTGATAACTCTGTCTTTGGTAAAAGAGATAGCATTGTTTACAGGGAATATATCTTTAATTTAATATAAAGGAAAATTAGGCAGACTTGAAGTGGCTTTGGGGCAATGTAAAGGCATTTAATTAGAAAACCAAATAGGAAATAGGTAGGATTAAGAGACTGATAAAATAAGAAAGAAAAAATAAGCAGTGTAATTGTAACTCAGGAAAAACTTCTCTGTCTACAAAGCAAATGACAAATTCTCTTTAATGAAAAAAGAGACAGTTATATAGACAGAAAACAGAAAAACATATCTTATATTGAAATACATACTTCTAAAATCAGTCTGAGAAAGAAAACACTTGTAGTATTTCTTTATATCATCTTGGGCATGGAATTAGTTTTTAAGTATAAATACATTTTTCTTATGTTATCACAATACCATTTTACCTACAAGTTTCCTAACATTTATAAACAGATCCCTGAGTTGACTACAATTTAAATTCAGACATACGCTCATCTATTTAAGCAACTGCTACATTGTATGTCACATGCTAGAAATTAATCATCAATTTAATATAAATGTATTTTTCCTCAATTTCATTTCAGAGCCCAGTAGAAAAATGAAAGAGTACTTCAAAACTTCCAATGAGAATCCCTTAGTAATTAAAAAGGTAAAGAAACAACTATTTACAGTTATTTATTTGGTTTGACTTCTATCATTTTCTCTCCTTTTCTTCATATACTTTCCTGAAAAGTCATCATACTTCGCACATTTTTTTATAGCAGTAGTAAAGTATAATTAACTGATATAAGATGCACGTGTTCAAAATGTACAATTCAATGAGTTTTGACAAACACATACATATGCCTAGGAAAGTACCACTGTATTCAAGAGAATGTACGTATCCATCAACCCGAAAAGTCTTCTCATGATGCCCGCACTCCCACAGGAGTGAGAGTAAAAAAAAAATGTGCCTTCTTGGCTTGGTGCCTGTAGCTCAAACGGCTAGGGCGCCAGCCACATACACCAGAGCTGGTGGGTTCAAATACAGCCCGGGCTTGCCAAACAACAATGACAACTACAACCCCAAAATAGCCAAGCATTGTGGTGGGTCCTATAATCCCAGCTACTTGAGAGGCTGAAGCAAGAGAATTGCTTAAGCCCAAGAGTTTGAGGTTGCTGTGAGCTGTGATGCCACGGCACTCTATCAAGGGCAACATGATGAGACTCTGTCTCAAAAAAAAAAAAAAGTGCCTTCTCTCTGTCACTAAGAATTAGCATGGGGTTTGCTGGATTTTATATTAATAAAATCATATAGTGAGTTCTCTTTCTTTTTAATTTTAATTTTTTTATTTTTTTGAGACAGAGTACCACTAACTAACCCTCAGTAGAGTACTGTAGTGTCACAGTTCACAGCAACCTCCAACTCCTTGGGCATAGGTGATTCTCTTGGCTCAGCCTCCCTGGGCGTGGTGGCTCACGCCTGTAATCCCAGAATTTGGGAGGCCAACGTGGGTGGCTTGCTTGTGCTCAGAAGTTCAAGACCAGAATGAGCCAAAGGGAGACCCAGTCTCTAAAAATAGCCAGGTGTTGTAGTGGGCACCTCTAGTCCCAGCTACTCAGGAGGCTGAGGCAAGGGGATAGCTTGAGCCCAAGAGTTTGAGGTTGCTGTGAGATACGACACTGCGGCACTCTACCAAGGGTGATAAAGTAAGACTGTCTGCAAAAAAAAAAAATCTGATTTCTAACTTAGCTTTTTAAGATTTGCCTGTTTTGTTATATGGATCAATAGTTCATTCATTTTTACTGCTGAGTATTATTCAGTTGTATGGTTATCTTACAAATTTATCCATTCACCTATTGAGAGATATTTAAGTTGTTTCTAAAACTTTTTTTTTTTTTTTGAGATAGAGTCTTGCTCTGTTGCTTAGGCTAGAGTGCACTGCTATTATCATAGCTCCTTGCAAACTCTAACTCCTGAGTTCAAGGAATCCTCCTGGCCTCAGGCTCTTGAACATCTGGGACAACAGGCACAAGACACTATGCCCAGCTAATTTTTTTGTTTTTTGTAGAGATGGAGTTTCACTATGTTGCTCAGGCTGATCTCAAACTCCCGGCCTCAAGAAATCCTTCTACTTCAGCCTCCTAAAGTGACACTGCCAACTGCCCTGTTTCTAATTTTTGACAAAGCTAATGTGGAAATTTGTGTACAAGTCCATGTATGGACATATAGGATGGCCATAAAGTCCGTGTGTAATTTAATTTAAATTAATTACATTGTGTATAAGTCTTTGTATGGACATACAAAGGGCCCTAAAGTTCATGTGTAATTCAATTGCACATGGACTTTATGGACCCCTATATATTTTCTTTCCCCATGGGTAATAAACCTAGGAGTGAAATCACTGGGTAGCTGTATATTGAAAATTTTCAGATATGGCAAATTTGTTTTCAAAATGGTTGACGCATTTGGTATTCCCACCAGCAGTGTATGAGAGTGTCCTTTCTTCCACATCCTTCCTAGATTTGCCATAGTCAGTCTTTTTGGTTTTAACCAATCCATTGGGTATGTAGTGGTATTTTAATTGTGGTTTTAATTTCCATTTCCCTGAAGGCTTATGAGGCTTTTATATTCTTACCTGCTGTCCATGTATCTTTTCATAGGAAGCATATGTTCAAATCTTTTACACACTTCTTAAGTTGATTTATTGGCTTTTTATTGTGACATTGTAAAAGTTCTTTAAATATTTTAGATATAAATCTTTTGTCATATGTATAGCTTGCAAATATTTTCTTCCAGTCTGAGAGATAACAGTATCTTTCGAAAAACCAAAATTTATAATTTTGAGGAAGCTCAAATTGATTTTCTTTCTATTACAGTTTCAAATCTGCATGCCATTTGTCTTTCTGTTGGACCTTATTGCAATGGCTAGAACCTCTAGCACAATGTCAAATAGAGTTAATGAGAGCAAACATTCTTACCTGATGCAGGGAGAAAGTATTAGATTTTCACCACCAAGTATGATGCTACTTTACTTTATTTGTGGCTAAGGAGCTTCCTTTCCATTCCCAGTGTGCCGAGAGTTTTATCAGAAATGGAGGATGAATTTTGCCAAATGCTTTTTCTATACCTATTTGAGATGATCATATGATTTTCCTTTTAATCTGTTAATAATAGTGAATTATGTTGGTTCACTTTCAAATGTTAAACTTACCTTACATTCCTGTTATAAGCCCCACTTAGTCATGATGCATAATCCTTTTCATACATTAAATTTCATAAAATATTTCTTAGTATTCTAATGTTTATGTTCATGAGAATTATTTGTTTGTAGTTTTCTTATAATGTCTTTTAGCATCAGCATAATGCTAGCTTTCTAGAATAAGTTAGGAACTCTTCTTGAATATTCTAAGAGACTTTATATATAATTAATATTATTTCTTCCTTAATAGTTGAGCAGAATTCTTTAATATGAAAAATGAGATTTGGAGTTTTCTTTGAGTTGAAGTTAACTACAAATTCACTTTAATTTTTTCATATCTATAGACTAATTACGTTATCTATTTTGGTACCTTGTACTTTTCAAGAAATTTGTAGGTTTGTTCTTAAGTTGAATTTGTAGGTAAGTGGGAACAGGTACATTTGCCTATTACTTCTAAAAGCCTACATTCATAAGTGTGAATTGTAGGTCATTCAGATGTTTGTAACTCAGGGACTGCCTATATTTCTTCTAATTTTTTTTTATTTTAACATTCATTTTTGGTGTTCAGTGGGAGAGTTGAACAAAATATATGCCATAAGTCTTCAATTAATGTCATAAAAAGACTCCTGGAAACTTCAACTTTAAGCAAAGGGATGTACAGCAGGTCCTTGAACAGCATCATTTCCTTCACTGTGACTTTGTTACAACATTGAGGAGAGAATAAAAATTATTTTTATACATTGTTTTGCTTAATATCAGTTTCCAAGAACCTGTTAATGATAATGAGGGTAATGATAATAACCTGTGAATGAGTAATTGCTACATTACTCATTACTAGTTCTTCAAAAATGTCTGCATAACAAACTTTAAAAAGTCTTTAAATATAATACAGTTTGATTTTCACTAAATATCAACAGCTAAATATTGTTCTATCAATTCCAATCATCACCCTCCCATGTTGACTGATTTAGCCACTGACTTCTATGTGTCTTTATATGTTGTCACTTCTGAAGTTTCAAAACCTTTCCTGGAACAGATACACACATCTAAGGCTTCTACAACTCTTCTTGGACTTCAAGCTCCTACAACCTTGTCACTTTTTAAAGTTGCAAACAGTATATTTGCCTTTCAGAATAAGAAAATAGACTTTCTATTTCCTTTTCCATCTAATTTAGGGAAAAAAATTTAGTTGACCTTTCTAACTCATCATCTCTCGGCTGTCACTTACTAGAGCAAGGAAGTAGCAGTTTGCATCATATAGTCTCTTTTGTCTATAGACAAAACATGAAACCTCTCAGCTGTCAATTCCTGGTTACAAAAGAGAAATCTTTCCAATTCAACAGTAAATCTCATGGGCCATGGGTTGGTTGTTGTCTAGAATTGCATTGTAAATAAAAGTTATGCACTGAATATTAAAAAGGTAGTATGTTGGTGTTTAACCAAGGGTTTAAAATGATTTCAGAGAAGTTAATAATCCAGCACTATTTGTTTTGTCTCCAAATGCACATATATGATATAGCTTAAAAAGGGGTTAAAGCTAACCTCTTTTTACTTTCATGAATCTCTCATATTAATGACAGTATTTCTCATTCATTTTACATTTAATTTTCATAGGAAATATTAGTGGATGAAAGTGTATATTGATTATATTTTACTTTTGATTTAGGATGAAATTAAGGGCAAAAAGTCACCATCAGCTCCAAAGGCATCCTCTACTGCTGGTTCCAGGTCTTCAGAGATGATGACTTCCAAGAACGACGTCAAAGCAAACACTGTTTGCATACCGAACTACCTGGATCAAGAAATTAAAGTAAGAGGCAGGGCTATTAAATCCATAACATGGGAACAGCGTGAAAATACAAAAAGAAAAGAATCATACAAATACTAGGCATCCTTGAAATACATGAATAATTCCTTACTGATGACTAAATTGATTTAAAACTACTTAGCCTACAATCTAAGGCATATTCCTATTGTCATTTCCCCTGGAATCCTACCACTCTTACATAAACACAACCTTTGGTTTATATGTAATGGTGTTGGCCAAACAAACCCCTTCCTACTCTTTTCATGTCTCTCTTTATCATTTTCATAATGCTTGAGAAGCTCTACTCTTGCCACTATCTATAAATTTACATCACTTAGTTTAAAGCAGATATTTTTCCAACTGACATTATTCTTCCCTTCTGATCTTTGGAAAACTGTTTCCTCAAACTTTTCTGTCTCGGATTATAAACTCAGTTTTATTAGTAATAATGTCACATGAGTTTCCTGGAAAGTTCTTTCCCGCCACAGTTATTTCTGAGAATGACATAAAATGATAAGATAATATTTGTCATCACCAAGTTTTTCTTGAATCCTTTTAATAACCTCAACTTTGCTCCATGATAAGACCCACTACTATGAACTGAGGATCATAATATTATAGTGATGACTCTAGGGGCAATTTTAAGTAATCAGTATCTATATTTACAATTACAAATAACAGAGCATATTGTAAGGATAGTTTTTGAAAACTCCCTTAACAAAGAACCATCAGATGTTCCAAAAGTCTCCATACATGGGAAAATTGTGTTAACAACAGATATCTTGAAATGTGTTCACCATGAGTGAGGGAGAAGACTTCACACGCGCGCGTGTGTGTGTGTATGTGTGTGTGTGTGTGTGTGTGTGTTTATAGAAAAAGGTAACCTTCAGGTAGAGAATACTTTGTAAATATTTTACAAAATTTTGTAGTGAATATTTTGTAAATAAAGGTATATTTAGCTACAATTTCCCATTGTCCTATGTATGACAATGTTTGAGATACCCTGTATTTTAAAAGTAGAGTATAGGCTGGGTGTGGTGTTTCATACCTATAATCCTAGAAGTCTGGGAAGCTGAGATGGGTGATTTGCTTGAGTTCAGGAGTTCAAGACCAGCCTGAGCAAGAGCAAAACCTTGTCTCTACTAAAAATGGAAAAGCTATCCTTTTCTAATTAGAACACTGAAGAGTATAAGTCTAGGTGGCACATTTCTTAAACTGATCAAGGCTATCTATGACAAACCCACATTTACTAATATTTTACTGAATGGAGTAAAACTAAAAGCTTTTCCTCTTAGAACTGGAACCAGACAAGGTTGTCCTCTGTCACCATTGCTATTCAACATAGTGCCGGAAGTTCTAGCCAATACAATTAGACAAGATAAGAAAATAAAAGGCGTCCAGATGGGTGCAGAGGAAGTCAAACTCTCCCTTTTTGCTGATGATATGATCTTATACTTAGAGAACCCCAAAGACTCAACTATAAGACTCTTGGAAGTCGCCAAAAAATACAGCAATGTCTCAGGATATAAAATCAACATCCACAAGTCAGTTGCCTTTGTATATGCCAACAAATCAAGATGAGAGGTTAATTAAGGACACAACTCCCTTCACCATAGCCCCAAGGAAAATGAAATACTTAGGATATACCTAACAAAAGAAGTGAAAGACCTCTATAAAGAAAATTATGAAAGCCTAAGAAAGGAAACAGCAGAGGACTTTAACAAATGGAAGAATATACCATGCTCATGGCTGGGAAGAATCAACATTGTTAAAATGTCTATACTTCCCAGAGCAATTTACCAATTCAATGCTATCCCGATTAAAATACCAATATCCTACTTTAGAGACCTGGAAAAAATGATTCTGTGCTTTGGATGGAACCAGAAAAAACCCTGTATAACTAAGGCAGTTCTTAATAATAAAAACAAAGCTGGGGGTATCACCATACCAAATTTTAGGCTATATTACAAGGCCATAGTGTAAAGGCAGCATGGTACTGGCACAAAAATAGAGACATAGATACTTGGAATCGTATTGAAAATCTGGAAATGAAACCAACAACTTATAGCCACCTAATCTTCGATAAACCAAACGAGAGCATTCACTGGGGGAAAGACTCCCTATTCAATAAATGGTGCTGGGAGAATTAGATATCCATATGTAAAAGACTGAAACTGGATGCACACCTTTCTCTAGTCACAAAAATTGATTCAAGATGGATAAAGGACTTAAATTTTAAGGCACGAGAAGTTAAAAATCCTCAAAGAAAAAAATTGGAAAAACACTGGAAGATATTGGCCTGGGAAAAGACTTTATGAGGAAGACTGCCATGGCAATAGAAACAACTGCAACAATAAACAAATGGGACTTAATTAAACTGAAAAGCTTCTGTACAGCCAAGGAGACAACAACCAAAGCAAATAGACAACTTACCCAATGGGAAAGGATACTTGTGCATTTTGAATCTGACAAAAGTTTAATAACCAGGATCTATACAGAACTTCAATTAATCTACAAGAAAAAAACCAACAATCCCATACATCCATGGGGAAGAGAGATGAACAGAATCTTCTCTAAAGATGACAGATGAATGGCCAGTAAACACTTGAAAAAATGCTCATCATCCCTAAGTATTAGAGAAATGAAAATTAAAACCGCCCTGAGATACCATCTAACTCCAGTGAAAATGGCCTATATCACAAAATCTCAAAATTGCAGATGCTGGTGCGGATGTGGGGGAAAAAGAAACACCTTTACACTGCTGGTGGGACTGCAAACTAATACAACCTTTTTGGAAGGAAGTATGGGGAAAGCTTAAAGAATTCAATCTAGACCTTCCATTTGATCCCACAATCCCATTACTGAGCATCTATTCAGAAGAAGAAAAAAAACTTTTATTATAAAGACACTTGTACTAGGCTGTTTATCGCAGCCCAATTTACAATTGCTAAAATGTGGAAACAGACTAAATGTCCTTCAACCCAGGAATGGATTGGTAAGCTATGGTATATGTACACCATGGGATATTACTCAGCCATTAAAAACAACGGAGACTTTGCAGCATTTGTACTAACTTGGATGGAGGTGGAACAAAATATTCTTAGTGAAACATCACAGGAATGGAGAAGCATGAATCCTATGTATTCAACTTTGATTTGAGGACAGTTAATGACAATCAATGACACAGTGAGGCATGAGGGAAGGAGAGAGAAGACAGAGAAGGAGGGAGGGGGTGAGGGAAAGAAAACAAGAAAAAAAAAGAAAGAAAATAGTGACTAATTCTCACATAAATTGGATTCAATTTTGAACAAAGTACTTAAACATTAATTTTTAATTCAACTTGTCAATATGTTATTTAGGATATTGCATCCTCATTTATAAGTGAAATATGTTTGTAATTTCCCTTTATAACAATATATTTTCTCCAATTTCAATATTAGGTATATCCAGATCAAGTAGAATGATTTTGAAATATTTCTTCTTTTTCTATTGTCTATAAGATTTGTCATGATCTGTGTTTTGAAACTCTCCTTT
>CAUYON010183943.1:0-21076 GCA_963573935.1 Arctocebus calabarensis | reverse complement strand
TTTATATAGTGATCAAGAAAATGCCATGAAGGCTATCTGTAACAGTACGATCAAAACATTTCTGAATGTATATGAATCGTGCCCTATGATTGCACCAATGTACAGAATTATGATTCAATAAAATTATATAAAAAAAAAGTTTGTAGGATGAATTTGAAATATTTTTTCTTTTTCTATTGTCTATAAGATTTGGCATGATCTGTTTTTTGAAATTATCTTTTACTTTTATTTATAAATATTAGTTGTCTATTTTTTGAGACTTTGGAAAATAAAATAAGAAGTTTACTGATTACTGTATACTGAACCTCAGAGTCAAAGCATTCTATAATAGACATACTCTTATTTGACAATGCAAATGTTACTTTCTTTGCCTTATTATTATTAATATTGCTTAATACTTTGAAGCAGTAATCCTCTGATTTCTTTTTTGAATGTATTTATCTTTGTTCATTCCTTACAAGATTTTTCTTTCTAGTCCTTATCTTAAACATTGTTTATTGTTATTAAAGTTTAAGACTTTAAAGGAGTAGGCTGCTGGCCCCATATACTGGAGGTGGTGGGTTCAAACATAGCCCCTGCCAAAAAAAAACAAAAGTTTGTAGGATGATGTCATAGAACTACCTATGTTCTTAGATCTTTGGCACGCCTATAGTGTCTTCAGGGTATATATTGTTCTGGCCCATAGTTTGATTTTATCTTACACAAAATTAACTGTAAAACTTTCATATTACATGACTAATACTAGTTCCTGAATACTCACTGAGCACCTTTCTCTGTAACTTCCACACTCTTTCCGCTTTATAGTTCGTTGACTTTATTACTTCTCTCATGTGCTAACTACTTGCTCTTATGTGCAATTCTCTTACTTTGGATCATTATTCATCATTGCAATTTTGCAAATAAAGGTAAAATAATTTCACATTGTATATATAAAAACCATGGATACGTCAATCTATCCAACATATATTTGATTCTTCTAATAAAAATAAATATACACATTGCCATATCTATGATCCTAACAGGAGATTAACTTCTGAGGGACACAACTGTGAATATGTGATTATGTTCTGAAACTCTCTTTGATTGTGAGGATGCTCTTATGAGCATTATGGATAAAATAGAAAGCCTTGATTTATTCAGAGATTAGGCATTTTTGTAAATGTATATTTTATATTTTTGTAAATGTATATTTCTATAATTAACTATATAGTCTTCCACTGTACCACTTATTATTGCAGGGATACAGCACAATCCTTTCAAATGTTGGTGTCTACTTTCTATAACAGAAACACACACACACACAGAGTGGCCATAAAGTTTATTAAGTTCATGTGCAGCTCACCATGTTAAACTATTTAGGTTTCACATGAACTTTATGGACACCTGTATATACACGTATTTATATGTGTTTGTGTATATATACATACAATGGAAGTGAGATTCAATTTGCAAAGTAATTATTTAAAATGTTTCTTTTCCCTATTTAACCCTGTTCCAACAAGGAATCAGTGACACTTAGTTCCATATAAACATTCTAACTGCCCAGACTAACTCATAAATTTAATAAATCATATATATAATATAACCAATTAAACTAATTTTTAAGAATATGCCTTGATTAAAATAATGTGTGTTTAAGAATAAGTTGCGTTCTCTTCCTATTTATACTTAAAGAAAATATAAATATACACAGAGATAACTTTTTTTTTGAGACAGAGTCTTAAGCCATTGGCCTGGGTAGTGTGTTGTGGCATCATAGCTCACAGCAACCTCAAACTCTTGGGCTTAAGCAATTCTCTTGCCTCAGCCTCCCAAGTAGCGGGGACCACAGGTGCCTGCCACCATGCCCAGCTATTTTTGTCGTTGTTGCAGTTACCATTGTTGTTTAGCTGGCCCAGGCCAGGTTGGAACCTGCCAGCCTCAGTGGCTGGCGTCCTACCCACTGAGCTACAGGCACCGCCCAGACATAACGTTTTATAATTAAAAAGACATTAGCAAACAAGATTTAATGCAAGTTCCTTTTTAATCCACTAATGATCATGATTTAGTTTATTTGGACTTGTAACCAACTGACAAAGTACAGAACTTTCTTTTCACATGCCTTACATTTGTTGTTTTAGGATTGTCATATCTCAGAAATGAGCCTCATTGTCAAAGTTAAACTGGAATATAGTTGGAAATACGGTTTCCTGATAGAATACAAACTAGAGAGGATGGACAGGAGTCCCACTCATTATTCAGGAGACATACCCATTATTCATGTTGACAAGAAAAAAAATCTACCTTATTTGATGAGTCAAAACAGTGCTTTTCATGATGTAGCCCACAGATCACTGCTCTAAAATCACCTAAACAACTAAATTTGACATCCTGAACAAATCTCTCTTTGCTCATCAACTGTATTACATCAACTTGGTGGTCTGATCTCAATGATCAGCTGGTCAAGGAGCTTCTCAAGGAGCAAGGAGAATCTTCTAACTTTTATTTTTTTACGTTACTATTTCATTTAAATACCTATGAGAGACAAGAAACAATTGTTGGTTATTTTATTTCCCTCGCAGGGGTTAATCTGGATGAATGCATTTGGTGTAGTTATTTAATCAACGTTGTTTCTCTCATGTTTGAAAAGTATTCCTTGCTGTTATCCATGCATTCAGAGTAGAAAGAGGAGGATGGGGAAAGATCGCACCATCTGTGTCTATACTTTTTTTATTGAGAAGAAAAAGGCTTTACCAGAAATCCCCTCCCCAGACTTCTACTGAAATCACATGGGTCAGAATTGCACATGTGTTGGTCCCTTCTAGCTGCAAGGGAAGCTTGAAAGTAAAGCTTTGTCTTTCCTACATAATAGTGTGAGGCAGAGGATAAGGGAATAAGGGGATGCACTGAGGTAGCCATTCAGTAGTGTTGACCATATTTTGGTCACTGTTATTCCTCTGCTTTATTTTATTTTATGCAATCCTATTCCACTTGCAGTTTGCTCTATACAATTATGGGGTGATTTCTTCAATTACTTTATATATGCTTTAAGAACAGTTGCTAGTGTTCCCAGTTTATAGACTGCAAAGAGATTAGTTCTAAGTGTGCTCTTAATAAAGTCTTTCTGGCATCTTTTTAATTCACACTCTTATCTGTTTTGGGGAATAGTATGGTTTACTGTAAGGAACAAGGGTTTCTGAAAACAAGTAAGTAGAACTTGAATCATCAATCACCCATTTAATAGCTGTATCATGTTCACTGACTTGCTATATAACGTCTCTGAAACTCATTTTCTTTAACATGGAGAAGAACAATAAAACTTACTTTATTAAGTTTGAGGCATAAACATAAATATGCACATGAAGGCATATTGTAAATGATTAGGCACTAGATTGGAAGAATTAAACTCTGGTATTAATACAATATTTCTAAAATTCTGGAGGAAAAGTAGGCTAAGTGGCAGGTTTGCAAGAGGCAGTGGAATCTATTCCTCTATTGTTATATGACATTTCTTTTAAAACAGTACAACTAAACCAGGAAGGAGACAGCAATTACAACTAATAAGCTATTGCATTCAATTTGTTAGGCTTTCATGATTGCTTCTACCATTGCTAAGATTAACTTGCCATTTGTTATGATATTACTGCAGCAGCAAGCAGCATAAAAAGATGTGGCACTTTAGAATAAATGTAGAATTCCAGAAAATATAGTCTAATCAACGGTCTTGCTCAATAGGGAATATGAAGCACAGAATGTAAAGAATTTACTATTATATGTGGACAATTGCATTCAGCCCTATATTGGTGCTATGACTTAGATACTCAGTGGAGAATGGACCATGCCTTGTTGGATACAGTTTGATGGTTCTGCTGTCCTTAGTCTTTTACTGTGCTGTGCTTAAAGGATGGACATGACTTGGGATGTCAGACAGTGAATGTTAGCCAAGTAAGGACATTTCTTATTAAGGATGATAGTTACATTTTAATTCAGCATTTAATCCATAGTTCCTTCCTTCTGAAATCCAATCAATAATCTCCTTTAACCTGATATGATTTGTGGTTGGCTGGGTGAACAGTGGTACTAGCAATTAAAGAAATTAAATAAAGTGTTACAGTCTGTGTCATTTAAGTCACTTATGTTTTAATGCAATGAAGAATGCAATTTTGCCTAAACTAACTAAAGGATTCAAGGAAATACAGCAATGTTGCTTATCATGGATGTTTTCATGTTTTCTGCAAATTTTATTTGCATCATCTAATTTTTTTAGGAACAACTGTCAGAACCCGTAAGTGGTAAATCAATTTAACATTCTCATAATGTTCTTTGGCAGTCTGAAAATTCACTCCTTGAAGATTCCATAAGAAAAGGAATATATCCATGTGGGAGTGGTGGGAGAAAAAGTAACCATCAATTTATTGCCTAGAGATGGAGCTAAGTCTCGAGGATTTAAGATCTTATTTTATTTGTTTTAAAGTTTATACTAAAGGCTTAATACAGCAAAACTTTATTTCTTACTTATGCAGAGTCTGGATTGGGACCAAATATCTCTCCCTGGCATCATCCCTCAGGGCACCTGAAATAGCCAAACCATGCCAAATTGCTCTGATCTTGGAGCGTTTCTTTTCCACATGAGCTACCAGAATCAGGGCAGTGGAAGAATATGTTGCAGAGCTGAGCATAGGCAATTTAATGGGTGAATCTAGATTTGACTCATGGCCAAGCCAAGTCAAGGTTATGCCTAACTTCCCGATGGTCAGGACGTACCATCATTTGAAAACACCTGGATATTCGTGAAAGATGGTAATACCTATAAAAAGAATATAAATACCTATCCTTAGTGATTTCAATATATGGCATCCTTTGATACATTACTAATTTACTAATGAGATTATTAAATAGCTCTTTAAAATATGTAATATAATTTGGAATTCATTTGTTTGCCATAAAGTAGAGATATATTCACATGGGAGATTAAACATGAGTGCTGTTTACACTTGCCTAATCATCGGAAATCTGCCTAGCATTTCCCAGTGATTCATAAATTATCTGTTCTTAAAGAATTGAATAACAATGGAATCTCTTTTACAAGAATTTATATTAAAAGGCAAAACCAAAAACTAACTGGTAAGTGAAACATATAATACATTTTTACCACATGAGGTTGTTTGGGGATAGGGAAATAGGAAAATGGTTTCAAGCTTTGGGAACTTGGAATTATATAATTAGAAAAAATGTTTGTACTTGTAGATAGCTTGTTACCTAAAAAGTTGAAACACTTCTTTTAATGAATAAATCAGTGCATTTTTAATGATGTCACCGATAAAGTATCTGGAAGTGTGTAGTAAAAAGGCACTTAATATCATGTAGATCAAAACTTTAATCTTTTCTTGCAATACAGAGTGTAGGTTAAAGGTTCTATCAAACTCTACCTCAAACCCACCTATTTAAGTGATAAGACACTGGAAGTGTATTTCTTGATTATGTAAACTCCATTTGGGAGTGGATGAGGTATAAATCTTTTCAGCATACAGTTGCTCAATGCACTAAATGTCCTTAATGTGTCTGGGAGTCTCCACCATTTCAACACAGAACTTTCAAGGTCACCCTTGGTGTCACTATCCAGTGGAATGACAGGAGAAAAGAGAAAGCAGAATATCATGTGAATCATTTTAATGAATTAGGCCTGGAATTGACCCATAGTAAACTTTCTAGAACTCAGTGAAATTGCCACTTCTGTCTTCCAGGAAGGCTGGAATATGTAGTTTGGCTATGTTTCCAAAAAGAAGAAATGTATTTTGGTGAATGCAGCAAAGTGGCAAAGTGACTGCTTTGGTGAAAGCAGTCACTGCCACTTAGTTCTAACATGTACTACCTGTGTATCAAGGTTCCCGCAATTCACAATTGTCTAATTGATTAAAGAATAACATGTTAGGTTGGGATTTTGCAAGGTTAATAAGAACGATACATTTAAAAACCCAAGGTGATGTCTTAAGCAAAGTAGATGTTTTAAAACAATAGTTATTTAGAATACTATACAAAAATAAAACAAACAAGCAAACGTGTGCATACACACATGCATATATACATTATTCTCAGTGAGTTGACAATCTAGTTGAAGTGGACAACATCATATGATGATAAGAAGCATGAAGGAATATTTGATGGATGCCAAAATATTTCACAGCAGATAAAGATCACTGTGAACTAGGATTTATTTAAGTAGATATTTGTAGAAGAGTTAAGAGCAGAGTTAGGTCCCAGTGGAGAGGAGGATAGACAATTTAGGTATTCAGTACTACATATAGGTTATTAAGAAGAATATCTAGTTTGTCTCTTTATATTAGAACTTTTTTTGGTTACTTACCTGGGATTTTGAGGATAGATTATGGATTATGGGAACATGTATATGTGTGTATGTGTGTGTGTGTGTGTGTGTGTGTGTGTGTGTATGAGAACACATATAGGGCTGTAAGAAGTTGCAAATTATGTATATAAGGATAACTGAAGTCACTGGAAATGTTTGAAAAATGAAGTTATAGCTAAGCTATCAGAGCAGTGATGGTTTCTTGATTAAACTATTATTTTTGACTGGCTTCTTCTCCAACTCTTTAGAAACTTCTAAGAATTGGGGTAGTGAAGGAGAGAACAAAACCTTGCATGAAACTATAATTTTTCATGCATTGTTGAAATGTTAAGGGTAATTTTTGCTACACAGTAGAATCTTCATAGTTGTCTATCTCCCTACAGTGCCCACCTCCTGAAGTCAAACTAATGTCATAGACTGGACATGCACCACATGTACGTGTTTCACGAACCAGTAGGCCTCCTTTAAGTTGACCACCACTGAATGTTGACCACCTTTAGGTGGCCAACTTACAGAGGTTGTACTTTGTCAACATGGTCTAGCTTACACCTCCAGTAGCAAATAAATAGCAAGATCTTGGTATCTTACCATGACAAAGACAGTATGCCCAGAATGGACTGTCAGGAAATCTAGTCCATACCATCATTCTGGGATTCAATCTGCTTTAGGATCTTATGACACTTCCATCTCAACGCAGCAACTTCAAGATCACTGTAGCAGGGAAAGAGACCAGAGCTCTGAGCTACTTTGATCTGGAAGTGGTGTCCATCACTTCCACTCAGGGCCCATGGGTCAGAACTTCTCACTTGGCCCCTAACTGGAAAAAAGGTAAAGATGCCTTCCCTGTGCCCAGGATATTAGAGAGAGCCAAGTACGGTGAACTCTTGACACCCCTGCAGCATCTGGTTACTCCTTAAAGACTAGATTTGTAAGACCTAACTGGACAAAGTAGAGAGGTTAAGAGCATCTTTCAAAGTCAGCATACAGAAACTTACTTTGGGACAATAAAATCTTCAGTATCTACTCAACCAATGGTCTATGTCTCAAATCTGAACCAGACAAATCCTTAGGGCAAGGACATGTCCTCTTCAGTCTTCTGTGGAGGGAGATGCTCACATATTTTTACCTTACTTAGATTTTAATGAAATCACTTACACAAACCCTTCATTTTTCTTAGCATCATAGGGAATACAAAGAGAGTATAAACAATCATCTCTCATCTTAAGAAGTTTATAATATTGTAGCTTTAAAAAGCATTTACATTCTAAAATAATTGGATATCAATTCAACGTAAAATGATGTGCAAAAATGGTGCAAAAAAGCATTAAAAATAAACAAACAAAGGAAGCTTAGCTATCCTGGTGTCAGAGGAAAAGGGGGAAGTTTTTAGGATGAGATGTAACTTAAGTCGGGCCTTGAAATTGGATGAGCAGTGGGGAAGATTGATGATATTTTGAAACGAGGCAAGCAATGTGTGTTGTGGCATAAATATAGGAATGATTGTGACATGCTTCATCGATGAGCAGATTTGGAGACTCCAGGTTTTATTTTCACAGATATATTTTTCTTCTATTTTTAAAGGAAGCACTACACAAAAGTAACATTTCTGATACTTTATCTCCTTTTTTTCTCTTTCTCCTCCCCTCTGTCACCCTGACCTCTCAACTTTTGGATTTGTATAATACCCTTTACCATTCTCTTTACTAAATCAGAAGTTATGAATTCCATCAGTTGTTTATAATCTGTGGGAACTCCACTTTGCAAACATGCATGAGCAATGCGTATGTGCCAGGCAAAGAGGGTTGGAGGTAAGTACACCACAGATGGTGTTTCCAGCACCTTATGGTCAGGTTGAACCTTTGCATTTCAACAATATCCCCAGAGAGAAGGAGAAACAGAGAGGGAACGCAGTTACCTCTCTGAGAGGGAGAACACTGAGGATTTGGCCTCTCCCAAGAAGAGAGAGAAGCCTCCTAGAGAAGAAAGACTATTCCTGAACTGATTGATTCCTAAAGAAATAGGGAGACTTAGCCACTTGAAGAGAGGAACAGGTATGTGAAGGAACAGTGTGAGGAAAGACTTAGAGGTGTGGGAGAGATTGCTGGAAGTTAACTTGCCAGAGATTTGGGATTACCAGTGGGTAGACGAGGGTCAGATAGAGGTAGTTTGGAATGTGACATTGAAGGCAACAATTACCAACTTAAGGGATGTGAAATTCATAGGGAAGAAAGATACAAGTTCTACAGTATCTAGAAAGCAAATAACTTTTATCCTTAAGCTCTGGGCTATGAACCAGCATAGGTAAGCATAAATTCTCAAATTTGCCTGTGGAAGTGGCAATTTCTAAAACTTACAGAGTGGGATGAAAAAACTAAATTCTGGTCTATATTGCCATCTGCCCTGCAATGTATCTACAACACACACAATTTCATTACATCAAATTCTTCTACCATCAAGCAATTGTCTCTGTTTTCTATGAAAAATGAATTCCTGAGGGTCTACCAAGGCCTGCAGATTCCAGCGAGCATTTGAAGCATGCATCTTACACTGAGAGCGAGGACACATATTTCAATAAAATATGAATCCAGGTACGCACAGACTGAGACATATTACTTGTAAATTTAAATAAATATAAAGGTATGTTTTTCTGTTTTTTGACAGGAAGGAATATTTGATTCATATATTTAATACGCTTTGCCTCTTTTGCAGGGGTATAAACTCAGGGAAGGCTGTTCATCATACAGAGAAATTTTGGAAACAAGTGTCTTAAAAAAAGAACCACAGATCAGAGGGTAAAAGACACACAAAATGAGCAGGATTTCCCAAGGGAGAAGATTTAGTTATGTTGAAAATCGTATGTGTTTAGGGTTTTGAGGCAATGTTAGGACTGAGGTGAAGAAGCAAAGAGCTTGATCTTATTTCAATATAGCATATAATTTGCTGGGTAGATTAAGCAAAGTATTGGCTGTGATCTGAATTGGGTCTGGGCTGGGCAGCTGCGTTGGTTGGAGCCTGATATTAATAGGATTAAGATTCCTTGCGTGGTACATGCAAGGACCAACTTCCACTGACAATACATTCTACATTTTCTGGGGCATCTAGGTTTTAATAATTTCTCTCTATTTCCCCCCAAACAACTTTCATCTAGAATTTTCAATGTGTTACATTCCATGGAACTCTGATTGCTTATATCTGGAAGAGGACCTGAAAATATAGCTGCATGGAAGAGAGAAACTGCAATAAATGTTTCATTTATCCCAACCTGGATTAGAACTCTGGGTCTGACACTTACAAGCTATTTAACTTTGGAAAAGTCAAGTCTTTAAGCCTGAATTTTTTCATTTTACCTGTAAAATGGGTCTAGTGACTTATGGCTTGAAAATTTAGAGAACAAAGGTAAATTGTGTGATATGTTAGGTGGTTTATAACAGGCACTCATTATAAGCGATAGCCATGACTCCCTCACTTCAGTGTGCTGTATGGTACCATGGAATATGAGTATGTTATTTAGAAAATTTAAAACAGGATAAAATAACTTTGGTCTTAAGCAAACAATGTGTTAAAGTAGAAGAGAAAAATCAAAATAGTTTTTTTGGCACTATGGGTTTTTTTGTTTGTTTGTTTTAATTTAGATCACTCTATGCTTTTCCATATTCAGTCATACTTCTGAGTGATGATGACTCTCGGTTATGGGATTACCCAAAGTTTCACTACAAACTAACATAACCCAATACTTATTCAATTTCTCTTTGGACATCTCCATATCAAATTGGTGAGATTTGTGCTCGTCTTTACTCTAAGCCTTCTGCCGTGCTGCCTCCCCATGCTGCCTCCAGCTCGGTCGGATGATGTCCCCATGGATTCAGCCATCCAGAAACTTGAGGACCTGTCATGCCTTTTCCATCTCTTTCCTTTCTTCTTTCTGTACCTACCTGCCAACACGATGCTATACCACTATGTTCCCGTCAGTTTACCTCCTAGACACACTTCTCATCTCCATTTGTGGTCATTACCCATATCCATTCTTGTCTTCTTCATAATTTATTGATTTAACCATAATCAGAGTATTTTGGGTTTTTTAAAATGCAAATCAGGCTATATCCCTCTCTGCTTAAAACTCTGAACTAAACTTCCCTGGCTCTTGGAATGGAGTCTAAATACCTCATTTTGCCCCAGAAAACCTTACATGACTGTGCTCCTGCTGCCTCCCCCATCAGCCTCTTCTTATTCCATCTCTCCCTTGCTTTCTGATTTTGGGTGCATTGGTCATAATTAGTCTGGCTCCAGAGCCTTGAGGATTGTATTGCTTTTGTCTTGCATGTCCAGCACTTCCTTAAATGGCTTTGATCTTGGAAAATTTCCTTTCCTTTAAGGGAATGCACTTCCTAAGTGCGTGTTCGTACCTTAAACGTTTTGCCTTGTGTAATCTCTTGCACAGCATCTTGCTGGGTGGTTGACCAGTCATTGATTAACCACTTCCACTGATGAGAAATTAAGAATCATCCTGCATGTAGCATACTATATTGTTCTGGGGTGTTTCCTTTCAAATTCCTCAACATTTGCCATTCATTTTGTTGCCGTTGCTGCATGTGCAGAGCACGGAACAAATGGGTCCATGTTTGCCAGGAATGTGAGTCCTCAGAGGCTGTTCTCTAACTCGAGCCTCATCAATAGAATGGAGTTGCATTAACCTTCATAGTTCTAGGCCAGCCTCCTGTATGAAATGTCAGAGATGTTTTGTTTGCACGAATTTTTAGTGTTTTCATTAGATGTGTCTTGTGGGACAATCACACAAAAGTGTGATATACATTGTTTTTTCTTTATGCTTTGGAAACTATTTCATTTAAAAACATGATGATAACAGTAAGGTTTCTTCATAGAACTAGTGTCCAGTAGACACTAAACTAGGAACCAAGGATCCTGAGAGCTGGTATAATGCTGTTCCTCTTATTTGAATCCTTTATGTTTTCTTCTGTATTCGCTGAAGGAGCCATAAGTATCCTAGTTAAATTGGTGAACTGTATAGTCAGATCCAGGGGGAGCAAACTCTAAAGAGTATTGGCTGAGAGCAAACCAAATACCCACCGGTCCCTGCACTAATGTGGTCTATCTAACACCACGAAGGCTACTTCATCCTCACGTTGCTTCCAGAACACATGAAGAAACTGGAATAGAATTTTTAGTTAGAATTAATTGGAATTCCATTTTTTTTTTTTTTTGGTAGAGACAGTCTCACTTTATTGCCCTTGGTAGAGTGCCATGGTGTCACATAGCTCACAGCAACCTCCAACTCCTAGGCTTAGGCGATTCTCTTGCCTCAGCCTCCTGAGTAGCTGGGACTACAGGCGCCCGCCACAATGCCCGGTTAGTTTTGTGTTTTGCAGTTCAGCTGAGGCCTGGTTTGAACCCACCACCTTCAGTATATGGGCCAGGCGCCCTACTCAATGAGCCACAGGTGCCGCCCATGGAATTCTGATTAGAATAGAAATGTTGGGTACTGTGTTGATGTTTGTACCAGGAGGTTAATCTCAGGGCAGATGGGTTCCAGATCATTCCAGAATAGATTATTTAATACCAACACTTTCCAAATTGGTTTCTGTTGCTTCCCTGCCAGGCTTTTGGAATCAGACTAGAAAGTTCCTTAACTTACCATTGAATTAAAATCAAAGAAAGTGACAAATTTTTTTTTTCTTTCAGCAGAAAATGTTATAGAAATGTCAGAGTTCTTTCTATCTCTGACTGCCAGAGTTCCTGTTTGTGAAGTAAATTCCACATACTTTTAACAAATATAATGGTGTTGATAACAATAAAATTATGAATCTCAATTGTATAGGCGGACCAGCTGTGCAATCGTTTAAGTTGCTGATACTACTTGAGCTTTCAAAGATGAGCTAATCATGTATGGTCTTTTAGTCAGAGATGGGTGCTCCTTTCAAAAAGGATGGGCCATGTGGAGATTTTATTCCCCAGAGATCTGTAAGGAAGACGGTTGTATAATGCCCATCAGCTTCTTGCTTTTCTGACAGCAAAGAAAAGGACACCTAGTACCCCAGTCTTTTCAGGTGTACCTCCCTGAAAAGCGAGACCAATAGCGAGACATTGGTCTGGCTCTGTTGACGGCTGCACCAGCAATTTCTCTAAGACATGCATTTTGACATTTACCTCAAGGATAATCCTCACTCCTACATTGCTTACAGAATGTAAAGTTGTGCCTTATTCTTTCTTTTCTTTGAATAGGGCAAGGATAAAAAAAAAAGAAAAAGGAAAATTGGCAAACATTTTCCCTGTCAATAATGAAAACAAGACCAGAAAGAGAGTCCCATGGTGAATAAAAACCGTGAATATAAAACACGTTATATCTGAGAAGTCTCAAATTTCAACAGCATGATGACATAAGTGTCTCTATAATACATCCTCGACTGATAGTATCAGGGGAACACAAGACATTTAAGAAAATAGTCACATAAAAATGAACATTGAGGCATATCATCTATAGTGGCAACTAAGAAAACTATTTGTGAGCAAAAAGCTCTCCCTTAACTTTTTCTGTTACTCCATCCTTAACTCACCATTGAATTAAAATCAAAGAAAGGGACAGATTTTTTTTTTTCTTTCAGCAGAAAATGTTATAGAAATGTCAGAGTTCTTTCTATGTGATCACATCTCTCTTAAAAGTGAATAGCTAGGGCGGCTCCTGTGGCTCAGCGAGTAGGGCGCCGGCCCCATATACCAAAGGTGGCGGGTTCAAGCCTGGCCTCGGCCGAACTGCAAAACAAAAAAATAGCCGGAAAAGGTTGAATAATATAGGTACTAGTTCCTCTTTAAAGGTTTGGTAGAATTCTGACGTGAAGCCATCTGGTCCCAGGCTTTTCTTTTTAGGGAGATTTTGTATGGTTGATGCTATTTCCGAACTTATTATCGGCCTGTTCAACATTTCCACTTCATTCTGGCTAAGCCTAGGAAGGTGGAGTGCTTCAGTCATGTGTTTCTTAACAAGGTTTGGATCATATAAAGACACCACAGAGATAAACTGTTTAATAAATCTTTTTAAATGCCACAGCACAGGACTAGTGAAAAAGCGCGTGCATATTCTTAACCAGTATAATATCATTCATTAGAATATATATTTGGGGGGCTCGGCACCTGTAGCTCAATGGGCTAAGGTGCCAGCCACGCACACCTGAGCTGACGGGTTCGAATCCAGCCCTGGTCCACCAAACAACAATGACGGTTGCAACCAAAAAATGGCCAGGCATTGTGGTGGGCGCCTGTATTCACAGCTACTTGGGAGGCGGAGGCAGGAGACTCGCTCGAGCCCAAGAATTGGAGGTTGCTGTGAGCTGTGATGCCAGGGCACTCTCTCCAGGGTGACAGCTTGAGGCTCTGTCTCAAAAAAGAAAATAATATATATTTTTGGGTTTCCTTCTTCAAATATTTCTATCTCTATATATTTTTGTAGAAAACATTTTATTAGTCTTGATCTTCTCTAAGACTGCTACCAGATTGACTTTGGGGTAGAGCAAAAATTTCATAATTGGCAAACTTTTTGTAAGAAATTTTTCCATTGAAATTGGACTTTGTAAATCTCCTATCCTAAAATAAGTTTGATTCAACATATAAGCATGGAATTGTCTTATAACAACAAGACAAATAAGTATTTGGCTAACTAAAATTTGCACAAATGAACATTGGTTTAACATCAGTGTGTTAAAATCCTTCCCAAAATAATTATACCTGCTTTTAGCATTGCAGCAGAACATGTTTTTATAAAGGGATTGATTATATCTTCCATTTGCTAATGATCTGAATATGCTGTGCTCTGTTCATTCCTTCTATATTTCTTGGTAATATAGATGGTAGTCAAAGCCATTTATTTCTCACTCAGTATTCAAATGGAATAAATGTATTTAATTTATATGACATAAAGAGGAAATAAATTCATTATAGAAAATACAATCATAGGAATACATTTTACTTCCTATTGTTTTTTTACATGTATTTTATTATTCTTCATTACATTATTCCCACCAACCCCCTAGTGGTAAGACAGAATTTATTTACAGAAAAGAATACAGAAAACAATAAAGCTCCAGGTAGAGGGAGAGAATTCTAGTGGGGAGGGAGAAGCTCTCTCCGTTTCTCTCCCGGTCTTTCTCCATCTCCTCCTTTAGGCCTTTAGTCTCAGGGTATATATAGGTGTATGGGTTCCTTGGCCAGGAAACGAATGAATACAGTCCCTTCCGCCAGGGGCAAGGTGAATGAATGTATCAATGAAAGTAAGTATATTCTTTATTAACTTTTTGTGATCAATATGATTTAAAAGTGTGCCACAGAAGTTAACTATGGGTTCAAGCGTGCCAAGAAATAAAAGAGATGAAAAACATAATTTACTCTAAGTTCACCATCAATATGGTGCCCTCCTACAGAGGGGGACCATTAGATTGTTCAAGGAGGGGGTAAACTGGCTCAGGTTGAAAATAGAGGGGGTCAAAACTCTTCTGTTGCTCAGTAGGGGATCAAGCCTATGAGTAACCATTATACTCCAATCTCAGCAACAGGGTGAGATGCCACCTCAAAAACAAAAAACCATCAACATCCCTCCTCAGTAAATATCCCTTTATATCTCCACAATGAACAAAATTAGAGGGTAGGTGGTGAAACAGCAAAGGGTGGCAAAAGGTATAGGAAGTCATGACACTTAGTTCAGAAAGCCCACAATTTCTGACTATTATAGCCAGTAGTTTGAAAAACTGGAGTTTTCTCCTCAGGGTCTTAAATTCCAGTTTTAAGAAACTGTATAGGCTCAGTGCGTATAGCTCAGCAGCTAGGGCCCCAGCCACATACACTGGAGCTGGCGAGTTCAAACACAGCCCAGGCCTGCCAAACAACAATGACAACTACAACCAAAAAATAGCTGGGCATTGTGGCAGGGACTACTGCCTATAGTCCCAGCTACTTGGGAGGCTGAGGAAAGAGAATTGCTTAAGCCCAATAGTTTGAGGTTTTTGTGAGCTGTGACGCCACAGCACTCTACCCAGGGAGGCATAGTGAGACTCTGTCTCAAAAAGAAAGAAAAAGAAAAGGAACTGTATAGCTTACTCATGAAACTAGCTAAGATAATTTCAGTGTCCCCAGCAGTCCACAGGATGAACAAACGTAGAATTCTCCATTAACTACTCATCAAAAATTACTCTGGTCAAGTACTTTTTTGCATAGCTGGATAAACCCAGAAAGAATTTATCACAGACTACAGCAGAGGAAGAAATATAATGTTCAAGCCAATACTACCTATCTTTCTTTTCCATGTAAGTTTTACTTCATGGATAATGGATGGTATTTAGGGAAAAACGTAATACTTTGTTCCAGTTATAGGAAAGGCATTATCTATCATGGTAGAATGAAGATCACAGATGATAAGAATTTAGAATCTAATACGGTGCCTGGCACGAATATAGTCAATCTTCCATATCTGTGGGTTTTGTATCCTGGATTGAACCAACCTCAGACTGAAAATATTCAGGAAAAAATAACAGTGTAACAATAAAAATAATATAATAAAAAAAAACACTTTTAAAATAGGTTTTCACATTTGTATTAGGTATTATGAAGCATGCAGAGATTTAATGTATATAAGAGGATGTATATGCCTTATATGCAAATATTATACCATTTTATTTTATTTTAAAATTTTGGAATATGTAGTATTACTGGGATAAAATGTTTTGACTACATAGTCTGTTTTGATATTATGACATTTTAATGATTTCTTTTTTTTTCTTTTCTTTTTTTTTTTCAAGACAGAGTCTCTATCACGCTCGGTAGAGTGCCGTGGTGTCACACAGTTCACAGCAACCTCCAACTCCTGGGCTTAGGCAATTCTCTTGCCTCAGCCTCTCGAGTAGCTGGGACTACAGGCGCCTGCCACAATGCCTGCTATTTTTTGTGTGTTTTTGCAGTTTGGCCGAGGCTGGGTTTGAGCACGCCACCTTCAGTACATGGGGCCAGTGCCCTACTCACTGAGCCACAGGTGCTGCCCTATTATGCCGTTTTATATAAGAGACTTCAACATCTGTGTATTTTGGTATAGGGAGGGGCGGGTTCCTAAAGCCAATTCCCTGAAGATTCCAAGGGACAACTGCATTTGTACAATGAGGAATGAAATGGAATTTCTTTTGGTCTGCTCCATTTTGAAAAATAATTTACTAACAGCAATGAAACAGTTTTTCCTGAATAGGACAAAAATAAAACCAAAAATGTCCAAATAATATAACTTCTAGAATATGTATTAGCATCAGTTTAACTTTAGTCCACTGCACCATCTTAGTGTATCACTGACATTATGAAATGACACCCTGGCTGGATGAGGTGATTCACACCTGCAATCCCAGCACTTTGAAACAGGAGGTCAGCTTGAGGTCAGGAGTTCAAGACCAGTCTGAACAATATAGCGAGACCTCCATCTCTACAAAAATACAAGAATGGAAAAAAACACCACAGGTACTCACTATTAAATTGGAACTAATCAATTAACACCCATGGGCAGACTTGGTAGTAAAACTTAACAGAAAATAAGCAAGTGGGAGGGGTATTTAGGGAAAAACACACCTAATGGATACAGTGCACACTCTCTGGGTGACAGGCACACTTACAACTGACTTAAACAGTATATAAGCAATTCATATAACCACAAAATTTTTACCAACACAATATTCTGAAAAATTTTTTAAAAATTACCTGGGCATACTGGTGTTGTGGGCCTGTAGTCCCAGCTACTTGGAGACTGAGACTAGAGGACTGCTCGAGCCCACAAAACTCTAAGCACTTTTTTCTTTTAAATTTGTAGCTTTTAGTATTTAACATTTAACGTAGTATTAAATGCAACCAAGACTTTCTGGACTTCCTCAATTCATCTTTCTTTCAGACAGAAACCTAAATATTTAAAAACAGACCCAAAACAGTGATTGCTGACCTCACATCTACTAACTCTCAAATCAGAACTCCCTGAATTACTTCTCTATAGCCTTACAATTTGGTTACAGAACTATATACATTTTGTATGTATTTTGTAATTTTCAAGGAAAAACTTTTGACTAAAAATGTACTGAATAATGAATGTTAAACTCTAAAAGGATTTTGATGAAAGACTTAATATTTTACCTTTGTGAAGATGGCCAGGGGCATGCCGTACTGGTCCTCTTCCAAACCCGAAATGAGCCCTGGTATCAGGACCACCTGTCCTGTATTAGCTTGAGGTTGTACAGTAATTGGAGGACTCTCTGAGGGAACAGAGCCCTTTGGAAATAAGTTTGTCTGGTCGGACCCTGGCTGTTCCCTTTCTTTCAAGTTAGGGTCCTCTAAGACACTAGGATCCAAGGTCTCCCAGTCACTTTCTGAAGATTCTGGAGATGGGCGAGACGGAGGTTTCAAATATTGATTGCTGTCGTTGGGTTCCCGCCCTTTGCTGCTGTTATCTACTTGGAACAGAAGTTCTTTGGTCTTGATGGTAGAATCTCCTCCATGGTTTCCTGACATGATTTTCCTGACAGTTCCCAAGTTGGTATTTGAAGTGTCAGAAGCAGATGCAGAAACAAACTCATATGCAGGTGGATTATTTTCCTGAAGCCCACCATCTTCAGACATACTCTTTCGGGGCCTGTACTGAGAACAGTCACTGAGGCCATGTTCAATCATGCCTAAAATATACAATATTGGAGAATGGCTTGGTTTTAATAATATGAAAAAATTAACAGCTGTAAATGGTTTTATGTAGTGAAACTCTTATACAAATTTTAATAAAATATGATTACACACATTTTAATTTTTAAAAAGGAAAAAGAATATAAAGAAAACATACACAAAAAAGGAGAAAATTATTGCCAAAATGAATATTTCACATTAAAAAAGATACGATATTGCCTCTGAGCTGGGTGCCTTAAAATAGAAATGTTAATCCTGATGAGTTGATCCTTGAAAATTTTTATTATTGGCTCAGCACCTGTAGCTCAGCGGGCTAAGGCGCCAGCCACGTACACCTGAGCTGGTGGGTTCGAATCCAGCCCGGGCCTGCCAAACAACGATGGCTGCAACCAAAAAATGGCCAGGTGTTGTGGCGGGCGCCTGCAGTCCCAGCTACTTGGGAGGCAGAGGCAAGAGACTCGCTTGAGCCCAGGAATTGGAGGTTGCTGTGAGCTGTGATGCCACGGCACTATCCAGGGTGAAAGCTTGAGACTCTGTCTCAAAAAAAAAAAAAAAAGAAAAGAAAATTTTTATTATTGAAATTTAAGTTCCAGTACAAATCAAACAAAGGAAAGAACAGATGCTGCTATCATCTTACCTGGGAAAAGGGATAACACAGTCATCAGTGCACCCACCAATTTATTCACCGGAGAGATGTAAAAAAGAACCTGAAATGGATTCAGTCAAAATTAAATTAGAAAATCCAAAAGACCATGATAGAATTAAAAAAAAAAAAAAAAAGAGGGGAAAGGAGAGGGAAAAACTCTTCACAAAAGATAATAAATGTAGAAAGCAAGGACAGAAAAACACCATTTAGCATCCACCAAGATTCAGGTAAAAATTACCAACGGATGCTAAAACTACAGTGCAAGTTTGTTGGCCAACAGGATGCTCACAATGTCTCAAACTGATCATCCCATAGATTACCTATTGAATTGGCAACCACACCTTAACCAAATCATCAAACTTAGCATCACCAATAATAGTACTACTAATAATTATGGGCTTCCTGACCCCCACCTGTGCAGCATTCTTGCAAAAATAGTTCAGTCTGCCAGCCTGAGTAACACAGAGAGGCCCCATCTCTACCAAAAGTACAAAAAAGTAGCCAGGGGTGCAGGTGTGCCCTTGTAGTCCTAGCTACTCAGGAGGCTGAGGCAGAAGGACTGCATGAACACAGGAGTGCGAGCTGCAGTTAGGTCTGATGAAGCCACTGCACTCTAACTGGGGAAACAGCAAGGCCTTGTCTCAAAAAGAAAAAAAATAATCTGAAACTAGCTACAAGACAAAGATAAATCTCATTTTAAAACACTAGTCTGCATTGTCTTCAAAGTGCCAATGTCATGAATGCAAAAACAAACAAACAAAAAAGAATGAGAGGTAGTAGACCTGTTTGAGATTAAAGGCTGGCAGAGCAGTACATGATCCTTGACTAGATCCCAGACTGAAAACAATCAGCCATAAGGGACATTATGACATTTAGGGAAATTTTAAAATAGACTGTATATTAGATATCATTCATTGTCTCAATGTTCTTTCTTTCTTTTTTTTTTTTTTTTTAGAGACTGAGAATCACTCTACGATCCTGGGTAGAATATAGTGGCATCATTATAGCTCACTGCAGCCTCAAACTCCTGGTTCAAGCGATCCTCCTGCTTGAACCTCCTCTGTAGTTGGAACTACAGGTGCTCACCACCATCCCCAGCTAATTTTTCTATGTGTCTTTTTGGTAGAAATGGGGTCTTGCTTTTGCTCAGGCTGGTCAATTCTTGACCTCAAACAATCCTTCCACCTTAGCCTCCCAAAACACTAGGATTACAGTGGGGAGCCACCTCACATGGCTTCAATGTTAAATTTCTTGAATGTGAAAATGTTATTTTAGTTATGTAGGAATATACCCTTATTCTTAAGAGATATATCCTGAAGTATTTAGGGATGTAGTACCAAGATATCTACCAATTACTTTCAAGTATTATGATTCAGGGGGAAAAAATGAAAATATATAAAGCAATATAATACAAAAATGGCAAAATTGTAGCAACTGGTAAATACAGATCAAGGGTGTAAAAGTGTTCACTATATTATTCTACCAACTTTTAAGTAGTTTTTACATTTTTTTCAGAACAATTGAGAAAAAATTAAATTAGTAACAGGATTCAGTTAGATACTGTACTAAAACTGACACTGGTTAATATTAATTTAAAACCATAAAGGTTTGCCTAGATGAGTTATTTTTGAGACAGCGTCTCACTATGTTGCCCTGGGTAGAGTGCTGTGCTGTCACAGCTCACAGCAACCTCAAACTCTTAGACGTAAGCAATTTTCTTGCATCAGCCTCCCAAGTAGCTGGGACTACAGGCACCTGCCACAACGCCCAGCTATTTTTTGTTGTTGTTGCAGTTGTCATTATTGATTTTAGCTGGCTGGGGCCAGGTTTGAATGTTGGTGTATACACCGGCGCCCAACCCACTGAACTACGGGCACTGTCTGTGTTAAACATTTTTGAAACATCACACTGATGGTGTATGGTGATTCATTAATTTTTAAAAGAAGTTTACTTTTCTGTTTGAAGAAGAAATACATATTTCTTGTAGAACAGTAGGATACAAAGAAGTGCTTCCTTTTAAAATATATATATCCTTGGGCTGAGCCTGTGGCTCAAAGGAGTAGAGCGCCAGCCCCATATGCTGGAGGTGGCAGGTTCAAACCCAGGCCTGGCCAAAAACTGCAGAAAAACAAAACAAAACAAAACAAAACAAAAACGGCTCAGCACCTGTGGCTCAACGGGCTAAGGTGCCAGCCACGTACACCTAAGCTGGCGGGTTCGAATCCAGCCCAGGCCTGCCAAACAACAATGACGGCTGCAACCAAAAAATGGCCGGGCATTGTGGCGGGCGCCTGTAGTCCCAGCTACTTGGGAGGCAGAGGCAGGAGACTCGCTTGAGCCCAGGAATTAGAGGTTGCTGTGAGCTGTGATGCCACGGTACTCTATCCAGG
>CAUYON010183938.1:0-11858 GCA_963573935.1 Arctocebus calabarensis | reverse complement strand
AAGTAGAGAACTTACTCCCATTGAACCTAATCCAGACATTGTTCCATATCAGAAGAACCTAAAGGACAATTTGTGGATCCTAAAGGCCCTGATTATCGGGCAATATTGCCTAGCAAGAAGTGAAGGTAAAAATCTTACTGTATCAGTAGGACAGCTACATTGCCTAAGCCAGAGACTATACAATGCTACTACTGGAATAACTGTCTGGTGGGGATTGAATCGGACAGAGCTAAATCCCCTAGACCAGTTCCCTGAACTCAGAGATGCCTGGTGGCATCCAGGATTCTCACGAAACTGGAGTGCCTCTCAGGGAATGTATTGGATTTTTAGATAAAGCATATGCCAGGCTACCTGATCAGTGGACTGGCAGTTGTATCATAGGCTTTATAAAGCCCTCTTTCTTTCTACTGCCCATTAAAGCAGGAGAACTATTTGGACTCCTAGTAGCCACTCCTGAGGAAAAAAGTCCGACGGCATCGTCGAGACTTAACAAATAGGAAAGTGGAAAGAGGATGAGTGGCCCCCAGAAAGGATAATACAGTATTATGGGCCAGCCACATGGGCAGAGGATGGGTCATGGGGTTACTGTACCCCTATCTATATGCTAAACCGTATCATATGATTGCAAGCAGTCTTAGAAATAATCACCAATGAGACTAGCAAAGCTTTGACCCTTCTTGCCCATCAGCAAACCCAAATAAGAAATGCTGTGTACCAAAACAGGTTGGTTTAGATTATTTACTTGCTGCAGAAGGAGGAGTGTGTGGAAAGTTCAGTCTGACTAACTGTTGTCTGCAAATAGATAATCAAGGTTGAGTAGTGGAAAATATAGCTAATGACATTTCCAAATTGGCTCATGTGCCAGTACAGGTGTGGCATGGATTTGATCCAAAATCCATCTTTGGAAGATGGTTCTCTGCTTTTGGAGGTTTTAAGACCCTTATCATAGGAGTCTTACTGTTACTGGGTACCTGCCTTCTCCTCCCATGCTTATTGCCAGTGTTAATTCAGATGGTGAGGAACCTAGTAAATTCAGCTATGTTTCAAAGAGCCCCAGGTGGAGCATATTACATGCATCACCAACGAATTATGACACAGGTTGATGAAGATAGTGATGAGACTTCAGAACAAGCTGTTCTGAGTCTCAAAGTGGCGAATGAGGCAGGAAAGTAAAGGCAGAGCTAAAGATCTGTCCTGGCCACTCTGTACAGGCATTAGCCAAATAGTCTGTAACACTCCACTGTAGCAAATGTCTCTGTTATCTGTATATCTTGGAAGGTGCTGGGCCTAGATAGTAACCTTGCATCTTCCTTAGCCTTCCCTCGCCCTTGAAGATAGGTAGCCCGCCCGAAGTCAAGGGCGCGGGCAGATCTGTCCTTCCCTCGAGTCCCACGACTTTCACATTTGTCACATACCTCACATCCTTTATGACTCTCACGTCACCCTAGCCCTAAAAAATGTATAAAAGAAAGGTAAGAGATTGGGTCGGTGGGCTCGGTTTTTAGGACACTAGTCCGCCGAGTCTCCCGGCCAGAATAAACTTGCTGCTTCCTCTATCAACTGGTGCCTGGAGTCTTCTGTTTGTGTTGGTTTTCCTGCTACATTTCGTCCTAATGTATAAGACATTGGTCTATCCTAACATATATTGTTGGCAATAATTTTAATTCATCCAAAAAAGAAAGTATTTTTTTAATGTAACTGGCTAAGTCCTAAGTTTATCCTAAAAAGAAAAAGAAATTAAGAGAGGCTGACAAATTCTCTCAAATTCAAATTCCTGATATCTTTGGAAATTGAATACTTTCGGACTAAAAGGAGATTTTTAGAACTTTCATTGGAAAGTTAACTTGTCTATGAGTATTGCTAACCTAACTTCAAACAGAATAGAAATCAGTTACGTATAACTGGGCTAGTTTGCAATGGTTTTTTGTTCAAAATATTGTTGATTCTATCTGTGTTCTGTTTTTCAGAAGTTAAGAAAATAATTTTCTGTCTTTTGAGCTATTTGTAGCTCTTCAAGCAATGTATGTACTTATGAACAGAATTTGAAACATGTATTTTTTTTCTCTCCTTGATTTCTCCAGTATTTGAAAGCCATTTGTAAGTATTCTTAATTTCTGACAATACAGTTATTTGCATAAGTTCAATAAGAATCTGTTTTGTTCTATAGGACGTGATGAAAGTACTGGTTATTTTACCAAGACTTTGGCTGGAATAGCATTTCTAGAGGTGTCCAGGCTGCCTTAAGGAATTCAGGTTGACTTTATAAGGCCAATAATAAAAGCCCTTTGGAAAACTGGCCAGATACCCATCAGTAACATTTCCTGATCTGTGGTAAGTAACGAAGGTCGCCTGCTGACGGGTCTGGGAATTTAAACGTGCTTGGAGAACCTCAAGAGAAGAGGAATTTACCCAATGCATACAGGTATCTAATGGCACAGATGAAACCTGGGCTTATGAAAGGCTTTCAAGAAAGTCCAGCCAGAGATTCCTTATAAAAGGTTCCAGCAAAGCCAATTTTGAAGGAAAAAAGAATCTAGATGGCTAATAATTAATTATTCTTACTGCACTTTTTGCAAATAATCAGACCCAGTATACTGAAGGTACAGTTTATTTTGGCAAGAGAGTTAGTTCTGCTATACGTTGTCTTTAGTAAAGAGAGAAAATGGAGAGAGAAAAATGGTTCAAAGAGAAAAGAGGCTGTGGCCCACCTGTATTTAGATCCCAGCCTTGTCTGTACTGTAAACTCATAAAATGAGATGAAACTGTTTTACTAAATTGATCTGTTAAATGAGACTAAGAGACTGGTCAAAGAGTATAAAATTATATACAGTAGTTATATTTACTCTGAAGCCTTAAGACTCAAGAAAGGTCGCCTGTTGCCTACACTGGAAAAATTTGTGCAGTATTAGATGTTATCTACTGTGTCTATTTAGATACCTCAGGAAGAATTAAAACCTAAAATGAGAATTTCCCAGTAAATGGTGTAATTGTAACACTGTATCCTACTATGCCTAATCTGTATATTCTGCTAAGTCTGCTGCCAGCAGAAGCCAAGTGGCCCACTTGCCTGGACTTAATAGATGACTTTTCAGTATAAGACTGGCTCCGGGAAGCCAGAAGCTGTTTGCTTTCCAGTGGGAGAGACCAGACCTGGGGAAACTGTGATCCAGTATACATGAACCAGGTTGCCACAGGGGTTCAAAACACCCACAATTTTTAGAGAAGTGTTGGTTGGTGACCTCCAGATATTCCTGACTGAGGAATTAGAATGTGTGCTGCTCCAGTATGTCAATGACCTCCTTTTAGGGCACCCTACCCAGGAGGGCTGCACCTGAGGCATGTACTGTCTTTTATGACATATAGAGGTATGTGGCTATATAGTGTCCAAAGGAAAGGCCCAGATCTGCCAGCAGCAAGCACGTTATCTAGGATTTACTATTCATCAGGGGGAGAGGAATCTAGGCATGGAATGGAGGCAGGTCATTAATCACCTCCCCATCCCCATAAGCCAAAAGCAGGTTTGGGAATTCCTAGGCGCAGTCAGTTTTTTGTCATCTTTGGCTCCCCAACTTTTCCATCCTGACTAAACCCCTGTATGAGGCAATTAAAGGAGAGGAAAGATAGCCCTTGGAGTAGGGACGAGAACAGGAACATGCCTTCTCCCAGCTAAAAATAAGGCTAATAAATGCATCTGCATTGGGGCTACCAAGCCCTTCACTCTTGTTTATCTCAGCGAAAGGAAAGATGTCTGTGGGTGTGTTAACCCAGCTTGTTGGGTCCTGGCCAAGGCCTGTAGTTTACCTCTCTAAGCAGTTGTATGAATTGGCAAAAGGATGGCCACCATGCTTATGGGCTCTAGGCGCTACTGCTCCCCATGTGCAAGAAGCCGATAAGCTGATTCTAGGGAAGGATCTTAAAGTGAAAGTACCTCACTCTGAGGTCACTTTAATGGACACTAAAGGATATTTTTGGCTCTCTAATGTAAGAACACCCTGAACCAAGCCATGCTCCTTCCAGTCTGTGGAAGAGGGACTGAGCATGATTGTATGGAAGTTATAGATAATGTGTATTCTAGCAGACCTGACTTGCGTGACCAGCCTTGGACAGATGTAGACTGGGACTGAAGGTCTACAGGTATGTAGACTGAAGCAGTTACATGACAGTGCAAGGTGATCGGTGGACAGGGTATGCAGTGGTTACCTTAACAGAGACTGTAGAGGCTAAGCCCCTACCTCAAGGAACATTGGCTCAGAAGGCTGAGTTAATTGCTTTGTCCTGAGCCTTAGAATTAAGGCAAGGAAAAATGTGAATACTCTACTGACTCTCTAAATACTCAGGGCTTTGTGCAAGGAGAAGGGACTATTAAATTCTGGGAAAAAGGACATTATGTATCAGTAGGAGATACTTCAATTACTAGAGGCAGTATGGAAACCCTGGAAGGTGGCAGTGATGCATTGTCGTGGACATTAAGGAGATGCTTCCACCATCACTAAAGGGAATGCTAGGGTTGGTACAGAGGCAAAAAGGGCTGCATCCAAACTGTACCAGATGTCGCAAGTGGCTCCCCTCATCCCAGGGGTTCTGGAGATCACCCCATCTACTCCTGGGAGGAGAAGGAATGATTAGCAGTGGAGGGGAGCCAGGAAGTAGAGGGAGGATGGATAAAGATGCCAGACGGACAGTCCCCCAGGTTCTAGGAGCCACTGTGGTGACAGGAGTATTTCATGAAGTTGCTGGGCCGGTACTTCTACATCTCCCACCTGGCAGCCCTGGCTAAAACTGTCAGTCTACAGTGTGTCACGTATGGCCAGTTCAGCATGCACCAAGGACTGATGGTACCCGAGGAATCCAGTCGTATGGAGCAACACCCTTCAAAGACTTCCAGGTAGACTTTACTGAAATGCTCAGGTTTAGAGGGAACAAATTCTTGCTGGTGATGGTCTATCAGACTTGGAAGAGGTAAAAGCCTTCCCCACCAGAATAAAAAGGAGTTATTCTGAAGTAGTATACATATCCTCCTAAAGTAGTAAAAGTATTGCCCAGAGAAAGCGTCCCATGGTTTAGGTTGCCACTCTGGTTTAAATTTGACAATGGACTAACCATCATAACAGAACTAGTGCAAATAATAAGCTAAAGCTTTGAATAACTTATAGGCCTCAAAGCTTAGACAGAGTAAAGTGCATGAACAGAATCATAAGAGCAGAAATTGGTAAATTCTGCCAGGAAGTAAAGCTTAATTGAATACAGGCCTTGCCTCTGGTGTTGTTCAAAGAGGCCTCTGTCAATCCACTGCAATTTAGCAGGAACTCCTAAAAGAACTGGGACAAACTGAACTGAATAGACCAAAACCCTAGACAGAGTAGCAAGGAAAATCTCCACTGGGGTAATTAACCATGTTCTGTTTATTCGTGTCTGCACATCCTTTCTCTCTGGAGGATCAAGTGGACCAAGTCTAGGTCTAGAATCAGAAACTGGTCCCCCTGAAACCAAGGTAGAGAGGACTTTCCACCATCATCCTGACTACAAGCACAGCAGTGAAGGTAGAAGGAATCCTCACCTGCAGTCATCACAGCTGGCTGAATAGGACTTCACTGCCCTTTGGGAAGTAAAGGTAACTTTTAGGACAGTCAACATGCCCTGCTCCAGCCACATACTGGGAGCTGGTTGGTCAACGCACGGCTGAAGCCTGAGGAAACTCCTCGAGGGACTTGTCTTAGTTGGACTTTGGACTTTGGACTTTGGGGAAAGGGGGGAAAATGTCACAGGGAAAAGTAAAAACTCGTATGTATATTAGCCAGCCCACCACCATGGTACTATTAAGGCCTGAGTAGAGAATCCAAGAAGTCACAGTCTATAAGTCCTCAGTGCTAAAAAGTAATTAATATCGGCACCTGAAGAAACAAGCTGATATTGAGACCCCAAATTAAAATATATTGGAGTCTCAAAAGGGGAGAATGAGAAAGGATACCTGAGAAGGGTGAGGTCAAGGAGAACCGGTCTTCTCAAGGAGACCACAAGGATACACTTGCAGGGTCCTCTCCATGGTGACTCAGCCCTTAGGAATTTGTAAACTTAACTTCCTGGAACTTGGAAATTTCCATGTTCTGTGAAATCCTGTAGTTCTATAGGGGCTGGAATAGCATCTCCCACTTGATGCAAAATGGCCAATGAGAAGGGTACCTGTGGGCTGGAACTTTTTGACTGTCAATAAAAAGGGAAAGATGAAGCCAGATGGAGAATGTGGCCATTTGGAATTCTTCTGTGCCATAAGCTCCCAGCTGGTGAATAAAAGCCCTTCCTCTTATAAATGTGGTGTTTGGGTGCTCTTTCTCTCAGTTCGGCCTTGTCTTCCTGCAACAACAGGAGGTCATCAACATATTGTATATGGGAGACTCCCTGGTGGTATCTCAATACTGGAGGATGTCTTTGCTTAGGACTTCATCAAATAAGGTAGGGGAGTTTTTGAAGCCCTGAAGCAGGTGAGTCCAAGTGAACTGCCCTGTTTGTTCACTCATGCGGTCATTCACTCCCCTTAAGTCCTGGACAGGTCAGTAGTCATTAGTGACAGTTTTTTTTTGTTTGTTTGTTTTGAGACAGAGCCTTAAGCTGTCACCCTGGGTAGAGTGCCATGGCATCACAGCTCACAGCAACCTCCAACTCCTGGGCTCAAGCAAGTCTCCTGCCTCCGCCTCCCAAGTAGCTGGGACCACAGGCTCCTGTTATAATGCCTGGCTATTTTTTGGTTGTAGCCATCATTGTTGCTTGGTAGCCCGCACTGGATTCAAACCCGTCAGCTCTGGTGTATGTGGCTGGCGCCTTAGCCTCTTGAGCCACAGGCACCGAGCCAGTACCAGGTTTTTTAACAGGGATTAGGGGAGTTTTCTAGCCTGATTTGCAAGAGACTTATATGCCTGTTTCCCGCAGCTGGGTGATGTGCACTGCAATTCCTGTCTTGGCTTCCCTGGATATATGGGGTACTGACGGACCCAGACTGGTGTTGCCCCACTGGAGACATGAACCACTACTGGTGGCTGGTGGCTTGCTAGTCCTGGTGGGTTATCCTCGGCCCATACCAGTGGGATTAATGACTTTAGGGTGTGGCAACATTTGTCTCAGGTAGGGTCATGTCCAAATCTTTATAAGAGGTACTCATCTGTGTGGGGTAGAAAATAGGATGTGAGCGGGGCTGTTGGGTACTGTTAGGAGAGCTCCAGTCAGTCCAAAAGAAATGGTGGCCCAGAGTTTTCACAGCAGGTTGTGCCCCAACAGGGAGTAGGGACAGTCTGGCATGACCAGAAAGGAGTGCTTTCACCTAGATCAGTTATACGAGCTTTATTTAGTCCAGGAGATAGTCTGGGGTTTTCCAGTGGCACCTACAATCATTGTCTTTTGTTCCAAAAGTGGTCCCTGGGGTGTCTTCAAAACTGAAAAAGTGGCTCTTGTGTCTACTAGGAAATCTACAGGTTGGCCCCCGACTTTTAGGGTTATCATGGGCTCCTGGGGGCCTAAGGGATAGGAGCCCTGACACCCTTAATCCATAGTTTTGATGTGGATCTTGGGTTTCTGTTATTTGTCTGCCCTTTGAGGGCATCTCTCCTCCTGGTGTCCCTTTTCATGGCAAAAGAAGCAAAGTTTATGAGGGCATTCACTTTTCCACTGTCCCATTTCTTTACAATAGACACACTGATTGTACTTTAAGGGGGGGCCTATGGTCTGGCACAGGCTGTCCTCTGGCACGGGGGGCGGGGAGGACTCCCAAACTCGGCCTGGAGGGCAGCTATAATAACTTTTGTGGTCCCCTTAGTACCCGTTGCATCAGCGGGGTTCTCAGTTATTAAAGACCCACAAGGCTATTTCCACCAACTCACAGATTTTTCCCTTCAAAGCCTCTTAATTTTTGCAACTTCTTTCGGATGTCAGGGACCGACTGCGTGACAAAAGCTACATTTATGGCATGGCTCGGCAATTTTCCGGGCTTTCTGGGTCAATAGGCGTGTAAGTTCTATATGCTTCTAATTGTCTTTTTAAAAAAATTCCAGGGCTTTCATTTATGCCCTGAATGATTTCACTAACCTTAGATAGATTGATTGGTCTCTTAGTGACTGATCGGAGACCTTTCATAAAACTGGCGGTACTCAAGCAGAGGTCTCCTACCTTCATCAGAGTTGGTGGTCCCAGGAGAGTTGAGTACTTAGGAAATGGGCATCAAGAAGAGCTGCATCGGTGGTGGGCTGCCTGTCTGGCCCTTTGACTGCCTTCCAGGCTGCTGTCAGGATGCGTTCCCATTCCTCAGAAGTGAACAGGACCTATAAGAGCTGCTGACAATCATCACAAATGGGCTGGTGGGTGAAAAAGATAGTCTCAAGGAGGGAGATTAGCCCTTGCAGTTTCTCCGAAAAGGGGGGATTTCTGGGTTTTCCAGTTATATAAATCACTGGTGGAGAAGGGGACATATATCATAAATGGCTGTCCTAAAGCCGGGGTGGGGGCTCATTGGTGCAAGGGTGTTTCATGACCTGAGACTTGAGGGGCTGCAGTTTTGCCTCAGGCGTAAGCTCACTCTGTACTGTTAAGAGGGGGAGCAAGAAGCAGGCTACAAGCTCTATTGTGGCATGTAGTAAATTAACTTTATTTGTGACAACTTATATACATTGGCAGTCACGTGCACACTTAATCTATGATTTACAACATTCACCATTATCTAACTTCCTCTATCTAACTAAACCTAAGTGGCAGACATCAAGTCTGCAAACCAGGACAGTGCTCTTTTACCTTAACCCCTTGTACAAAAGCCTCAGCTTTTGTGTAAGAAATCTACATACAAATAAGAGAGAAAGAGCTACAGGGGAACTGCTTTCTGACACTCCTCATGTGCTCAGCAAGTTAACCTTAAATGGGTTTATGACTTTGTTTCTCCACAGTGCTGAGATTGTTAAGCTTTTGACAAAATGTAAAACATTTTGTAAACCTCTGGACCTAGTCTCCAGGTAAGAAGCTTTTCAGCTTCTAACTCTTTGGAACCAATGGCTGCAAAAACTTCAAAGTATCTGTTTCTGGATCATCAGAAAACAGCTTTTGTGTTTGCCTCAGGGTAGCCAAACCTCTTCGCTTTTTCTGTGAAGGCAAAAGCCAATTTAACCCATTACAAGGGTAAGATGGGGGCTGCTGTAGAAGGGGTTCCTTGTCCCAGTTGGGTTGAATCTGGACTAGTGGGCTAGTATGGGGTCCCCCCCTGGTCTGTGAGAGAACCCATGGGGGCCCTCTAGTGACCCCAGGGGCTTGCAGTGCCAGGGGAGCTGATGGTGCGGGTGCTTCCCACTCCAGCTGGGGATCATATGTGGGCAGATACAAGAATTGAGTTTGATGGGGAGGTCTAAAATAGGGTCTTCTGGCAGAGGGGGCAACACAGAGGTTTTAGGATTTATTTTCTGCAGGACCGGATGTTTTGTGCCAGATGGAAGCACCCCTGTAGAGCTGGATGGGGATGCAAAAAGAATGTGAGAAGGGGTTAAATGATTGGCACACTTCTGGACATATGATGGTCCTGCGGAAGTGATGTCAATCCATACATCAATGTAGGGGGTCTGATCTGGGTGGCCAGGTTGGCTGTAGACAATTGTTTGAATACTAGGAAGAGCAGAGAGATTAAAGGTGCCTATAGAAGGCCACCTGGTTCCAAAGGATGGCCACTCTAGTTCACAGAGAGTGCGCAAGGTGCCCGGCTTTACTTTTGCGCCATATCCCCAGGCATGACAGCTGAAATCAGAAAAGTTGTTAAGGAGACATTCTAAAGGACTTAGTGGGGTGGACATTTCTTGACCCATGCCTCCAGCGTGACCCAGAACAATTCGAACTTTGTCCATAAGGGGTCACAAAAGGGCTAAGATGGTCAAATCTTGTAAAATTTCTGTTCTTAAATCTAAACTCTGATATTGGGTTCGGGGGAGTCCCAATGGCCCAGGGGGATAGTCTTGGGTGAGTTCTTGGCACAGTCTCCAGTAATTAAGCTGGGACTGGAGGCGAGGTGGCTCAGGGACCCTGGGACTCCCCACCTGGGGCTCAAAGGGCTCAGTTGAGGGGAACTGTAGTATACCTAGAGGAGAACCAAAATATCCAAATACAAGGACACACTCCCACGGAAGGTAAGTGGGGTGGGGTGGTAGAATAAATGAACTAGAAAATCGATGGGATGGGAGTTCTGGACCTACCAAGGAATCAGCATGTATGAGCACTCTGTCCAAGAGTTCCCCTGCAGCTGGTGACACCCGACCGCCTGGTATGGGAAGCCGCAGGGGATTCCTCCTGCTTTTGGCCCTGCTATGGCCGAGGTTTGCCCTTCGCTGAGAAGAAACTGGCAGAAGCCAAAAGAGGGAGTAAAAAGTCCAGATGGTCAGAACTAGAGATAAACAGCATGGCAGTTTTAAGGTAAACAGCACAGCAGTTCCCAAGGAGTAAGAGAATGCCAAAGAGAACCTTAAATGACCTTTTTTCCCTGTGAGAATATAAAGGCATGGTGTCAAAATAAAGTGTTGTCTCAGCCTGACTGAGTCCATTACCCTGTGTGTGTGTGTTTTCATCCCGGCGCCCCCTCCTCAGAACCTTGCTAGTGGACAGTGGGTCTGTCAAACTGGTGACCACGAAGGGACGTGAGGCACGGGGGAACACGTGAGGGACTACCGTGAAGACCAGCTGGCTAGTAGAAGCATCCTAAGTTCAGTAAATGCGGTGGGATATTCAAAATTCAAAGATGGGGGCGGGTTCTAGCTGTAACCTCTTTATTCATCTGTTAAAGCAAATGCTTCATCAACGAGGCACTAAAGTTAATCAAGATCAGATAGCTAAGTTTTTGCATTTTGTAGAGCATGTGTGTCCATGGTTCCCAGAAGGGACTGTAAATTTAGATACTTGGATGAAGGTGGGCACGAAACTTCAAGATTATTATTCTGCCCATAGCCCAGATAAAGTTCCAGTAGATGTTTTTAGTTTGTGAGCACTGGTACGAGATTGTCTTGATCCACATCATGAAAGCAAGCGAATACGAATGCAAACTGAAACTGCTTCACAGGCACTTTCTTCCCCAATAGAGCAGGGAGATCCCCCAGTTTCTGTAGAGGACTTGGTGGACCCAGGGGGCATGACTGAGCCTGAGGAAGATCCTGGGGGCTTTCCTGGCTGCAACAGAACCTTCTGCCCCATGTTTAACAGCTGTGAAGCCTGATTCTGATTCTGTTTTGGGGGCAGTACATACTCTTTTTAAGGAGGTCTGACTTCTTTCATGCAGAGCCACTTAAACCTGTTCAGCATGCTCTTTCAGTTGCTCCCTTGGTTGTTGCTGGGTTGAATCCAACTCCACCTAATCTTTTAGACTCATCTGACCCCCCTTTTGGCTTGATGGCTGTAGCTTCAGTAAAAAATGCCTTCTGCACAAAATATGTCCCCTTTACAAAGGTCTTTATTTTTGGCTCACCATCGTGGAGAGACTGTAGAGGGCTATGAGGAATGTTATCCGTGTATGAGGATGCAGGTCCTAATGGACCAGTACGCAGTCATCAAGTGATTCCAATTAAAACTTTGAAAAAGATAAAGTTGGCCTGTTCTGCTTATAGCCCTATGGCCCCCTATACACAGGCACTTTTAGATTCCTTAGCCTTGGATGCCATGACCCCCCTCAGATTGGAAGCATATGGCTAAAGCATGCTTATCTGGTGGAGATTATCTTCTTTTTTTTTTTAATAATTTTATTGAATCCTAATTATGTACATTGGTGCAATCACAGGGCACGATTCATATACATTCAGAAATATTTTGATCGTACTGTTACAGATATCCTTCATGGCATTTCCTTGATCACTATATAA
>CAUYON010183932.1:0-10297 GCA_963573935.1 Arctocebus calabarensis | reverse complement strand
AAAGAAAGAAAGAAAGAAAGAAAGAAAGAAAGAAAGAAAGAAAGAAAGAAAGAAAGAAAGAAAGAAAGAAAGAAAGAAAGAAAGAAAGAAAATTTGCTAGGCAGTTTCCAAGAGCTGATGTGTTAGGAGATGTCGTTAGGCAGATGGAATATGAGACCACATAAAGGAGGATATTTATTTTGCCCCTCTTGTGTGGGCAAACAGTGAGTCAGGACAAATGGGTTTGTGTTTGTTTTGTTAGGATATTGCCAGTTGATATCACAGGTAGGGGTTCTCCAGAGATGACTGGTCCCTGATCTTGGACAGATTGTGGGAAGGGAATATTGGCCCTGATTGAAGGAATTCAATGTAAGATGTGGATGTTATACTTTGCATTTTTAGTGCACATATGAAAAGCCTGATTTGACTCAAGAATTCAGTGTGTAGACAGTTTCTAGTGACTATAAGAATTTGGGATAATAAAGGGTGAGAGTTATGTAAAATCCAAAAGCATGATTAATAGAGGTTGTAGGAAAACAATTTCCTTATGAGTGAATAATTTCTTTATTTGACATCTAATCTAGGGGGAAAATTTCAACCCTAGATTTGTAGTCAAAGGTAAAAATCAGAGGTAAGTTCCATAAGAATGTATTTTTTCCATTTACGTATTGACACACAATCTCTTTTTTTTTTTTTTTTTTTTTTCACTCAGAAGAGTGCCCTGAGATCATATCTCACAGCAAACTTCAAGTGTTGCCAGTAGAAGAGTTATATTGGTTCACATGTTTCCTGAGCTGGGACTCTAGGCACCTGAATAACATCCGACTGTTTCTTATTCTTCAGAGATGGGGATTTCACTATTGCTCAGGAAATAGTTTCCAATTCAGAAACTCAGACACACCAACTGATGGGACCTCCCAAAGAGCCAAGATGACAGGTTCGAACCACCACTGGCCACCAACCATAGTTTGAAAACATACTCCTAATTCCAGATCTGGATTGGTGGCTCACACCTGTAATTCTAACACTCCGGGAGGCAGAAGTGGGTGTTCCAGAGTAACTTGGCACTGTGGGAGAACACCTGGACTCCCAGATGCTCAGGAGGCTGAGGCAATAGGATCTTTTGATCCAGGAGTTTGAGATTGCAGTTAGCTTGGTTGATGCACTCTGGGAGCTTGTATATGAGCAGGGGGATATGGTTGACTGTCTCTCAAAGTCTCTTACAACTTGCATACTTTTTATGCTGTGAGCCTTTTGAGCACCTCAAGTTTTGGAAAATATCAAGTATCTTCTTTGAAATATGTAGTTCACCCTTTAAAAGTGTACAATTCTGTGTTTCTTAGTATAGTCACAGAATTGTAGAGCTATCATCACAATCTAAATTTAGAACTTTCTCTTCTCCCCCAACATTAGGAAGTCAATACCTACTACAAGTCACTTTCATCTTCCCCAACACCCTCACCGAACTGCTACCTACTCCTAGCAGATAATTGGCCTTGCCTTGATGGTTTCTTCTGAGTTCAGCCATGCTCTATGTGGTCTTTTGTAAGTTGCTTTGTTCCCTTATTATAATCATTTAATTGTTCATTCCTATTGTAACATAAATGTGTACTTCATTCCATTTGATTGTTAAAAAACATTCCATAGTGTGAATATAACAAGTTATATATATCTGATCATCTGTAAATGCCTTTAGTAGTCCTGAAGACATTCCCATCTCATGAAAGATTTTTAAAAGATTTTATCAAGAAGATATGTGACCTCTGTGAAAAGTCTTTTCTGTGTCTGTTGATGTGACCATGTGGTTTTTCTTGTTGATTCTATTAATTTAGTGTGTTATATTAGTTCATCTTCCCATATTTAGCTAGACTGGCAATCTTGGTAATAAAGCCAATTTGGGGTACATGTATAAAATATATTGCTTGCTACTGGACTTTTCTTGCACTTATGCAGTATAGCATTTATAGATTCGATACTCAGTTTCCCCCTTTGACCGATTAGAATACATTGGTACCATCATAACTCAAGAAATGCAAGCTGCCAACCTGAAGTGATCCTCCTGATGTTATCCTTATCAGGAGCTGAGAGTTCAGGCTGATGCCACCAGTGTGGGGGAAGTTTTGCACTTATTTCTTGAACCAATGTGATCTTACAATGTTGCTCAGTCCAGTATGAAAAACCTTCCAGTGATCTTTCTGCCTTGGCCTCTGCAATTGCAGAGGTTATAGGTGTGAGCTAGAGTGCTCATCCATCGGTACATTTTCATGAATATTTTTCTCTAATTTCTTCATAGATAACAGCCCATAGATTAAAAAATAACAGGACCCCTCAGCTTCTCCAGAGGCCTGGAAGCCTGCTAGAGATTTCAGGAGGCTGCCACTATATGGGGAGAGGTAGGAAGTGGCAGCCAAGCCATCTGGGGACCATCCACTGAGAGGAATGGTTGGAGTTTTAAGTGCTGCTATGCTCAGAGAGATCTGCACTCACATTTGCTTTATCTCTGCATGGTGTGATACAAAGCCACAAAGAGGCATCCTTCCCTCTGACTGAGTAGGTGAGCAAGATGGTGGCTGAGTAATAGCTGCTGTTACCAGGCACAGTGAAATTGTGGAAAGAAGACTCTAGGCATCTCTGGCTGGTGGGTTCTGACCAAAAATTTCCCTTTTGTGACGCAGGGGGTCAGTGAGAGACTTCTGGACCCAACAAAGAGGACAAAAGCAGTGGAAAATTGGCAAGTGATAGGTGCGTTTTTTCAGTCAGAGGCTGCCCACAGCTGTAACCATAGCAACAGTGAGACCTCAAGCAGGAAAATCCTTACATGTGGGGTGTTTGGGTTTTTTTGGACTTGGGATCCCGATTGAACTGCCTTGAGAGCTCTTGGGCAGGTGTGCTAATGATTTGGGGCTTTGTGTGGGAAGCCAGACTGAGCTGCTGAGCGGGAAAGGAGCTAATATTGTTCAGCTCTGGGCTGCTCACCCAGCTACTGTAGGGAAGATGCCCCTGCCGGTTGCAGCACAGTAATTTTCTGGGAGACTTTGGGTGACTAATCAAGTGAATGAACTGCCCAAAGTCAGGGATTGAGATGCTGGGGAAGAGCAGCAATCTAAGTGTTTGGCAGATTAACAGCCTTGGCCCTCAGTGGCACAGAGTGAGACCAGTTTTTGCACACTGGAAAAGTGGGCAGACATGCCAGGATAGATGCCAGTGATAAATGCTTTCCCTGGAAAGATTCTGCTTAGCCAAGGTTTACAGTTTGGAGTGTTTTTTAAGGAGCCTGAGGAGACATTTAGGCTCCCCATACTGTAGGGTCTGAGAAATCAGCAGAGGTGCCCCGCCTCCATCTTGTACAACTGTATCAACATTGTTATTAACACCCCATACTTCATAAGATCACCTGTTGCCTGGACAATATTCAGCAAGATATATACATATACTATTTTTTTTGTTTTGTCTTATTTTGTTTTCTGCTTAATTTCATCATTTTTCCTTGACATTTTTCTTTTTCCTTTGCTCTTTTTTTCACCATCACTCTAGTTTAAATACAATGTTCCAATTTTTTCCTTCTTTAACAATAAGAATTTCATTTTTGCCAATGTTTTTTCCCCCATTATTTCTTTTATCCCACAATTTTATGCTGTAAAGGGTTTTGGTTTTTTTCATTTGATTTATAGTGCTGTTGTCCTTCCTCTTTGCCTGGTGGAGGTGGTGTACTGTGTCTGATCAGGCTGGCAAAGAACTATTGACATAAAGTGAACCATCCAACCCAGAACTCCAGAGGTTGGAGGGTCTTAAGGTTGGTTCACAGTACCATAATAAACACTTATATTACTCCTGTCTCCTTAAGTGCCTTTCTTCTTTATGTCAATATTTCCTTTTACTCACTTTGTCTTCTTTTGCTTTTTTTCTTTCCTTTTAAAATCTTTTTTTTTTAATTTTTATTAAATCATATTTGTGTACATTAGTGCAATCATGGGGCACACTGTGCTGACTTCATATACAATCTGAAATATTTTCATCAAACTGTTTAACATAGCCTTCATGGCATTTTCATAATCACTATATGTAGATGTTGGTATTTTACATTTAGTAAGTTTCACCTGTACCCTTCTAAGATGCACCGTAGGTGTGATCCCACCAATTGCCGTCCCTCCACCCATCCTCCCCCCTCAAATTTTATCTCTTGATGGGGGTGGAGTGTTCAGGGCGGCACCCATAGCTAAGTGGGTAGGGCGCCGGCCACATAACACTGAGGCTGGTGGGTTCGAACCCAGCCTGAGCCAGCTAAACAAGAATGACAGTTGCAACAAAAAAAATAGCCAGGCATTGGGGCAGGTGCCTGTAGTCCCAGTTACTTGGGAGATTGAGGCAAGACAATCACTTAAGCCCAAGAGTTTCAGATTGCTGTGAGCTGTGATGCCATAGCACTCTATTCAGGGTGACAACTTGAGACTCTGTCTAAAAAAAAAAATAAAAAATCACAGTGCCATGGTCATAAATAAAGGACTGCCACTGGAGCCAATAAAGCTTCCTGTCTACTTCAATTCCCTAGCTCCATGAGTTTTAATGATGAGTAAATATTATATATAGTTACCTGGCACCCTGTAGGCAATCAATAAATCGTTCTTTTTCCTTTCATTCCTCTCCCTTACTTTGTTCCTATTAATGAACTCTGAGTGTTTATTAGTTTTCTTAACTACTGCATTACTATTATGGACCTGAAAAACATTCAAACTCTTCTTTTTTTGGTATGAATCACTCTCTCTCATTCTATAGTCATGTAACGTGTTATATTTTCTGGACCTAACTTTAGGATCAAAAATTTACCTTGTAAAATTTATTAAGAGCATAATATCTGTCCATACATTGTGCAATATGTTGTGTCAGATAGTGTGATGGTTAGGGGGTTTCCACCCACTCTGGAAACAGGCGGCCTGGGCTGAATCCTAGCTCTGTTGTCCACTAGGTCTCTGACATTGGGCGAGTTACCCAACCTGTCTTCTGTAAGGAGAGAGTTATAGTAGTATCATATTTCCTATGATTGTTATGAGAATTAAGTCATTTAATATTTTTGAGGTCCTTAGAACAGCAGTGTCTGGCATGTGGGAAATACAATATGAGTAGTTGTTAAATACATGAGTAATTTAAATCCCTTGAGCATTTGGATTGTTCAGGAAATTTATAATCCTTTCAGGTTGACCTCCTTGAATCCAAAGGATATTATGGAGAAACCCCCAATGCTTTGCAGAAATGAATTTACATGGTATCAATAGCATTTTGGGGATCAACTTAGCAGTTCTATCAACAAAAGTAGTAGTTAGTTTGAAATCACTTTATTCATAGTAAAATATTTATTATTAATATTATTACATTATGAGAGAATTATAACTCTATAATGTCAAATGTCTCACAAAATATGTTTAAGAATTTTCTCTAGACATTTGTGAGGATAGGTTATACTTTACGGTATCTGATCATTTCCCTTCAGTTATTCTTTTTCTTCATGATTTTTTAAGTGATTGAGATATTTGGACAATTTATTTAAAAATAGCTTCAAAATTACTATGGTTATACATATACATCATAAGAAATACAGATAATTATAAAGAGCAAAGAAAATGTTAAAAAATATCTCCCAGATTTCTATATCCAGCTTAAACTACTATTAACGTTGGTGCTTTTCTTTTGGTTTTTCCTTTCTTTCTTTTTTTTTTTTTCTTTTTGCAGTTTTGGCAGGGGCCAGGCTTGAACCTGCCACTCCCAGTATATGAGACTGGCACCCTACTCCTTGAGCCACAGGCAATGCCCACCTTTTTCCTTTCTTTATGAAAGAATACAATACCTACTGTTTTATAACTTGTTTTCACTTTCTGACCAGTGCTTAATATATTTTTATGTTGTTAAATATTATTCCACAATATCATTTTGATGGCTATATACAACTTTGTTGTATGGGTATAATATAAATAGTGATCCTCTATTTTGGAGCACTTGTTTTCATTTTTTTATTATTATAAATATTTCATTTTGAACATTTTTATTGATAAAATTTGAGCACCATCTTTTTTTTTATTCGAATATATAATTTGTTGGGACTAAAGCATGGAACATCTGTAATTGTTTAATATATTTGCCAAACTCCACCCTCTTGGAAACATAATTGTTGTTTATGCTGTTACCTTTGTTTGTTCTGTATAATAGTATTTTTTTATTTCCTTGCTTATTTTTTATTTTTATTTTTTTGAGACAGAGTCCCACTGTATGCCCTGAGCAGAGTGAAATGGAGTCATAGCTCACTGCAACCTCAGACTTGGGTTGGAAGCGGCCTCAGCATCTGGAAGCTGCTGGCATTGCAGGTACTCACTGTGGTATCCCACTGGGTTTTTCATTTTTTTTAGGAGCTGGGGTCTCACTTCCACTCAGGCACATCTCGAACTCCTGAGCTCAAGCAATTCTCCCTCCTCAGCCTCTCATAGTGCTGGGATACAGGCATGAGCCACCATGCTCGGCTGTGTATTAGTATTTTAAAAACTTAGCAAATTTGATAGGTATGATGTTATCCAATTGCTTTAATTTGCCTGTATTTGACTAGCAATAAAATTTAACTTCAAAAAAGTCCATATTTGGCTCTTTTTATTTTTTCTTTCATGTATTTTCTGTTTATTTTCTTCACCTGCTTTTTTATGACTATGATTGTATGTTCTCTTATTTATTTATAAGAGCACTTTATATTTTAGTGTTATTGACTCATGGTCCTAAATTCTTTCTAGTTTGTTATTTACCTTTAATAATGATTTTTAAATATATATGCATTTTAAAAAATTGTCCTTGGTGTCAGGCCAGATGCAAAATGATGAAAATACTTGCCTTGATTGTCTTCTAGTAATTTTGTATAATTAAATAGTTAAACCTCCTAGAATTTGTTTGTGTGTATTACACAAGCCAGGATCCCACTTTATCAATTCCTGTTCTGCACTGTTGCTTTCCCATCAGGAGAGCAGACGTGCTAGGGACGGCTTGGAACTGAACCCTGGGCTAGAAAGGCCATTGTTTTGACTAGTGTGGCATTAACTGTGTACTTATCAGCTCAGCCAGAGGAACATTGTGGTAGAGTTTGTGCTTGCTCTGATCTCATCTCATTTTCTTTTACATTCTCGTTATCATTTTTTTTTTTTCAGTTAAGATAACCACTTCCTTCTCTTTGTTCTGAAAGATAGACTTTAGTAGACCAATGAATGTTAGAAATCTAAATCTAATTTTAAAAGTTTGGCAGGGCCCACGGGCATTACTTTGTTACAGAAAGGACTTATTTTAATATTTTTGTTATTTCTTCCATGAAGTACATCATTAGAGAGAGATTGCCTTATCATTGAACTCTGAAAGCTCTAGAAATCTTTTTGTCTCCAAATAGGCAACATATCTGTAAACACCCTCGTGAACCCCTAAGTGAATAAGAAGCAGTTATGATGTGCTGGGGTCTACCACTGATTTCCAGTGTAAAATTGTTCAGGGCAAGGGAACTAATTCTTACTAAAAAGCAGAAAGCAGTCACTGTACCCATGGGGGCGATGTCTGCTTTGTATCTGAAGCCTGGTGGCAGGTGGAGCTGCAGTGAGATGGTGGCACAGCCCATGGGAGTGGGCCCAGGCCTGTGCTTGACATGGAGAGGACCCCAACCCGCTGCTGCTGAACTTCATGCCCATCAATCTGGATGAGGGGCGGGTGCAGCAGTTCCTGGCTGGGAAGGTGCCAAGGTGGACCCTTCACCACAAGAGCATCATAGTGCCCTATGCACCTGCTAAGGCCTGGCCAGGCACTGGCCACACAAGAAGAGGCAGCATTTGGATTTTTGCATTTATGGTTCCCTTGGTCCAGTTGTCTCAAGCCGCCAGGGGCCCAGGGCTAAATCCATCTGGCCTCAATTCTGCTCACTATGCTCAGGCACCAGCCCCAAGGGCCTGGCCGGGAAGAACATCAGGATAATAAAGCCAGGAAACTACCAATAATAAACAAACAAAAAGAAAAAGAAACCCTGTAGGGTACATACATTTCCATCATTAAATCTAAACTGTGGATCTACTGAGGTTACATATAGCCCCCTGATTTTCAGAGGAAACTGAAACTAAGTGATTATTCAGTTTGCCCAAAGCCATGTAGGGCTCCTAATCCAATTCTTCCTAACACCAAAACACTTAGGCCACCCAGGATCGTGGCTATCCCTATAATAGTTCACTCACCAAGTAAACTATTGGCTCAAGAATATACCTTCACTACAAAGATTAAGTAGAAAATCATTATGGCATTGGATAATAAACGTCTTCCTCCCCTGAGTTCCCAAGGTACCCAATGTTGGAACTGTTTTATTTTCCCTTCTTATGTGTCTAGTTTAATGATTGCCAGTAAGACCCAGGAATCTGACTGCTTTAGTCCTTCTTTCTTTTGCAGTCTCAGAATTCCTAATAAACATGATTGATACTGACCAGCCAAAGATTTAGAGTCCTAGAAACATTGACATGAACACACATGCCACTCTAATGGGGAAAAAATAGATTTCACAAGAATTTATTGCCAGACATAATTCTTGGACAAGACAGTAATGAGGCAGTGTCTAGTTTTGTTTTTGAAAGGTCGGAAATAAATGATTCATAACCCAAACAAAAGTAGCATAGGTTTTGTCTTGAACATAATTACTAATACATTAATTGCCAGGGTAACATGCTTTGAGAAACATGAAATGAAACCTTTCTCCCTACCTTTAGGAAGTTTAGTTGAGTCGTCACTTGAAACTTCTTGAGAATTTAGAATACAGTCTATTTGTAAAATGGCTAGAGAAGGTACACTGCTCAAGTTTGGAACGTGTGGCAAAACAAATTCATCCAAAGTTCAGTCAGGAAGGGACCTCTGTTCGTTTATAGTTATATAGTTTTATCTCCATCAAGTTTAAATTTCAAGCTCAGGGTTAAAGATAGTAAAGTGCCAGCAAACATTAGTATCTTTGGGAAAAACTGTGTAACTGTGAATTCAAATCTGAACCTTACAAACATTACTCCTTTCTTTATTGTTTTACTTAATCTGTTTTTCCTTCCTATGGAAACTAGCTTTTGTTTTGAAATATGACACAGCCCCAACTATAGCACAAGAATATGGGAAGGGAGGGGAGGGGGGGTTGGCGTAAAGGGAAGGTAATTGGTGGGGCCACGCCTATGGTGCATCTTAGAGGGGTACAGGCAGACCTTATTAAATGCAGAATATGTATGTCTTCATCAATAACTAAGAAAATGCCATGAGGGCTATGTTGAGCAGTTTGATGAAAACATTTCAGATTGTATATGAAACCAGCATATTGTGCTCCTTTATTGCACTAGTGTATGCAGCTATGATTTAATTAAAAAAAAGAGGCTTAGAGAGGCAATGAGAAAACACACCCAATTGACACCTGACTCCATAGAGGGTCAGATTATTTTAAAAGACTAATTTATCACTCAAGCGACTCCAGACATTCAAAGAAAACTCCAGAAATTGGCTCTAGGCCCAGACCATAACCTGGAGAATCTTCTTAAAATGGGCACTATGGTCTTTTATAACCAAGATCTGGAGAGAAAGGAGGAAAAAGAGAGAAAGGAACAGAAAAGAATGACAGTTCTAGTAATGGCACTCCAACAAATTAGCAACTTTCAGGGACAGAGGGAAACCAGAGGAGCTAAAAACAAGTGCTTCCAATGTGGTTAGACTGGCCACTTCAGAAAAGACTGCCCCCAGCAGCACCACTGGCTTGGGCGAGTCACCTGGTCCCTGTCCAGAATGCAAGGGTGACCACTGGAGGGTGGCCTGTTGCTGGAGGCAAAGGCCTCCTGGGACAGTGACCCCATCAGAGCACAAACTGGACTGAGGGTGCCTGGGGCAAATTCTCATGGCTCCAGCTTGTGTCATCGCCCCTCAAGAGCCCCAGGTTTGCCTTACAGTGGAGCGCCAGGAGAAAAAATTTCCTTTGGACACTGGAGCAACCTTTTCTATACTTCTCTCTAATCCTGGTCTTTTATCTTCCCAATCCATAACTATACAGGGGGTGTCTGGAAAGCCGGTTACCAAATTTTTCTCCCAGCCTTTAAGCTACAATTGGGATGACTTGCTGTTCTCTCATGCCTCCCTAATCATCCCTGAAAGTCCTTTGCCCCGTTTGGGGAGGGACATACTAAAACAGGAACTTTACCCTTCTGGAGATCTAGTCATGATCAAAACTCTTCCCTCTAATTCACCTTCCCTGACCCCAACTTGGGAAGACCCCTTTCCTGTTCTCTTGTCTTCTACTGTTAAAGTTATA
>CAUYON010183930.1:0-13188 GCA_963573935.1 Arctocebus calabarensis | reverse complement strand
TGAAAATGGAGGCAGAGATATTTGGGTTTTTTTGTTTGTTTGTTTTGTTTTTTTTGAGATGAAACCTCAAGCTGTCACCCTGGATAGAGTGCTGTGGCATCACAGCTCACAGCAACCTCCAATTCCTGGGCTCAAGGGAGTCTCTTGCCTCTACCTCCCGAGTAGCTGGGACTACAGGCACCCACCACAACACCTCGCCATTTTTTGGTTGCAGCCATCATTGTTGTTTGGCGGGCCCATGCTGGATTCGAATCCGCCAGCTCAGGTGTACTTGGCTGGCACCTTAGCCTGTTGAGCCACAGGAGCCGAGCCAAGGCTGAGATATTTGAAGTTGTTATGCTGTTGGCTTTGAAGATGGAGCAAGAGGCCACAAACCAAGGAATGCGAGAATGCATCTCTAAAAGCTGAAGAAAGCAAGGAAACGTTCTCCCATAGATCTCCAGGAGTGCGACTCTGCTGATTTGTTGATTTCAACCCAATGAAGCTAAATTTCAACTTCTGATTTCAAGAACTGTTAAGAGAATACACGTGTTATTTAAAGCTGTCTAGTTTGTGGTAATTTGTTACAGCAGCACTAGGAAACTAATACTAAAGGAAAGATGATTACTTGATACTTTAATATCACATTAACAGCATTTTCTAACAGGCCTATCTGAGGGTCATCTGATTCTTTAGGTCTAGAGAATTGTAATTTAGTACAATTTAATTAGAGTCCAATTATTTTATAATTCTGTAAAACTGATAAAATATAGTGATATTATTTTCAGTTGACCTAAAGAAGATACCACAATGGGGTGGGGTAGATGGAGCACAGAGGATCTGGGAGGCAGTGAAACTACTCTGTATGATACAATTTTTTTTTTGAGATGGAGTCTCAGTCATGCTCAGTAGAGCGCTGTGACATCATAGCTCACAGCAACCTCAAACTCTTGGGCTTAAGTGATTCTCTTGCTTCAGCCTCCGAATAGGCTGGGACTACAGGTGCCTGCCACAACACCCAGCTATTTTTAGAGACAGGGTCTTACTCTGGCTCAGGCTGGTCTCTAACCCGTGAGCTCAGGCAATTTACCCGCCACAGCCTCCCAGAGTGCAAGGATTACAGGTGTGAGCCACTGCGTCTGGCCTACTCTGTACGATACTATTAATATAATAGTGCCTACATATCGTTATACATTTGTCTAAACCCGAAGAATGTGCAACACCAAGACTCAACCCTAATGTAAGCTGTAGACTTTGGGTAATAATGATGTGTTGATGTAGTTTTGTCAAGTGTAACAAATGCACCACTCTAATGGGGGATGCTGAAAATGCGGGAGGCTATGTACATGCGGAGGCAGTGGGTATATGAAAAAAATCTCTGTACCTTCCTCTCAATTTTGCTGTGAATCTAAAACTGCTCTAAAAAACTAAAGTCTTAAATAAAACCTGGAGCATAACATTATTGAATAAGACAATTGTGATAGTACTGATAATAGGACTGTCTCAGCTCTGAAACTAATTTTAATGCATCTTTATAGAAATAAAACTATGTACTAAACTGTGTGTTAAATAGTAAAAACAAAAGATACCACATTTTTAGTTCCTATTGCCCTGTAGAAGGTGAACCAGATTTGACTCTAATTTAGCAACCTTATTTTAGCATTCCTTTTTTTTTTTAACCAACTGTATATAGAATACCAGTTTTCATATCCTCTTTTTAGTTCACTTTGCCATCCTTTTGGTTTCCTCCTCAATGAGTTTAAATCAGACTTTGACACATGCTCATGCTATTTGTATGAAACTTATGTTTCTTTTTTTTCTACTATATTTTGAGAACCATACTTTAACAATGATTTCATTTTTGTTTTTTTAAAAAAAAAACAACCAAATTAACAGTTCAGGAAGGTGGAGGAAAATGCTCCAAACTCTTTTCAACAGTTCTCTGTTTGAGGGGGTAGGGAAGCTTATTGGAGGTTTCTCCCGTGCTAAGTGTTTTGCAAAATTTAGATTTTATATAAATGTATGTGATATTCATAATCAGAAAAATTACATCAAAAAGTAAAATACATATGAAAAGTGATTCACACATTGAGTTCTCAACAAATTTAAGCTCTGCCTGAAGAGAGAGACATATGTTTTATACAACTAACTAGAAATACAAGAAGTTATGATAGCTGTTTTTGAAAGGAGGCTATCATCTATTGAGTGCTTATATAGTTTCACTTTATCATCACAATGATCCTGTGAAGTAGATCTATCTCTATTTTTCAGGTAAAGAAGCTGAAGTTGAGAGTCACATGTCCAAAGTCACACAACTAAGGCGAAGACCAAGAATTTTACCCCTGGTCATTCTGATGCCAGAGCTCGTATTTTTTCCTTCCTACCATCCTGCCTTCCATAGATGCTGAGAACCGTGCTCTGAACTAGGTAGAACTAAAGTCAATGAACATTTTATACTCATCTTTGGCTCTTTAAATGGAGACAGGTCCATGCACATATCACACAGAAGGAAACAAGCAAAAGACCCTTATTTCTAATATTTACCCGAGGTTGGTTTATGGCTTAGCCTGCTCTATATGGTTCCCTGCCCTCAACATGCTCATATTCATGGCTTTGGGCTCCAGTCCTTCTTACTTTCCTTGGCTCTGGTTCCCTGGTTTACCAACCTCTGCCTGCTTCTCTTGACTCTCCAACTTGCTCTTCATCGGATTGACTCACTCGCCAATGAGACATTCCTCCCACCAGCCTCAACCTCCAGATACCCATACCTGCTAGACAAGCTTCTCTGTCTGCAAGCCAGGAGAGTGGGATTAAACAGGAATAGCCAGGTCAGAAAATTAGACCTTCACTGGGTGTGGCATGGGAGAAGCATGTGTTTAGGGGGCCAAGCAAGGAATCTAGCACCAGAGGAGAAAAGCAGGAACTTATTTAATTAAGAATGAAGTTGAAAGCTGGAGTTTGAAGGATGGGAAGCAAATAACAGGACAAATCTAAAATCTATGTGTACAGCCTGGCCTGGAAACCAGGGGATATTAGGTGCTGAGACAGAAATGGAAGGAATGCAAATGTTCAGTTGTATTGAATACCTCTGAGCAAAGTGTGGGAGCATGGGAGAAAGAGAGATTCAATTCTGACTGAGGAGATACTCAGAGAATGTGAGATTTGAGCAAAACGTTGATGGTCAGTAGGGTTTCCATTGATGGTGGTGGTCAGTGGGGGTGCATTTTAACAGAAGAAACATTACCCAGCAAAGACATAGAGGTGTCAAAGTTCATGACAGACCCCTTGGCAATGGGAAAAGAGACACCTTATTGGTGGTGGTACTCTTGTATCAGTCAGGGGCAAATAAGACTGACAGTCCTTTGTTCATCCTAGCTTGACGCCTGGGTGGTGGCCAGAGTTGTTTCCTGCCTGGGGCACATAAAATTCTATTGCTGGACTCTTATTTTCTTTCTGAATCTTAAAGGAGAAAGAATCAGAAACACTAGTTTCATAAATAATTACTGAGGCTTGGGGAATATTTTTAAACGTTAGGCAGATGTAGTGATTATTGTGGACATAGGCAATGTAAGCAAGAAGTTAACAGCAGAACCAATGCATGCTATTTTAAGAGTGAACAGTGCTACCTAGATTAGGTTCTGGGACAGGGGTGCCGTAAGACATGGATATGTGCGGGCGGTGCCTGTGGCTCAGCGAGTGGGGCGCTGGCCCCATATGCCGAGGGTGGCGGGTTCAGACCCAGCCTCGGCCGAACTGCAAAACAAAAAAATGGCCGGGCGTTGTGGCAGGCCCCTGTAGTCCCAGCTGCTCGGGAGGCTGAGGCAAGAGAATCGCCTAAGCCCAGGAGTTGGAGGTTGCTGTGAGCTGTGTGACGCCACGGCACTCTACCGAGGGCGATAAAGTGAGACTCTGTCTCTAAAAAAAAAAGACATGGATATGTGTCATCCAATTCATAAAGCTGGTTGCCATGAAAAAAAAAATGGGTAACAATTAGCTTTTAGAAATGTTATGGATTCTGTCTCAAATGAGAAACTCAAAATTATTTCAGTGAGGCATTTCTTTTATTTATTTATTTATTTATTTGAGATAGAGCCTCAAGCTGTCACCTTGGGTAGAGTGCTGTGGCATCACAGCTCACCGCACGAGCTTAAGCAATTCTCTTGCCTCAGACTCCCAAGTAGCTGGAACTACAGGTGCCAGTCAAAATGCCTGGCTATTTTTTGGTTGTGGTTGTCATTGTTATTTGGCAGGCCTGGCCTGGATTCGAACCCGCCAGCTTTGGTGTATGTGGCTGGTGTTTTAGCTGCTTGAGCTAGGCATTATTATAAATTGGTTGTATAGTCAGGACCCAGGCTAGTTTTCAGTCCTACCTTAGCCATTTATTGGCAATAAGGATCATCATGAGTGGATTATTTAACCTCTGCCTATTTCTCACCTGAAAAGTGAGTTAATAATAGGGCATATTTGGGTGGCTCCTGTGGCTCATCGAGTAGGGTGCCGGCCCCATATACTGAAGGTGGCGGGTTCAAACCCGGCCTCAGCTGAACTACAAAACAGAAAAATAGCCTGTAGTCCCAGCTATTCGGAAGGCTGAGGTAAGAGAATCACCTAAGCTGGAGGTGATTCAGTTGGAGGTTGCTGTGAGCTGTGTGACGCCACAGCACTCTACCAAGAGCGATAAAGTGAGACTCTGTCTCTACAAAAAATAAAATAAAATAAAATAATAGGGCATATCTCAAAGTTGTTGGAAATAACAAATATACATATAAGAAGCATTAAAAATGGAGCTTGACTAGGCATGGTGGCTCATCCCTGTAATCCTAGCTCTCTGGGAGGCCAAAGCAGGATTATTCAACTCAGGAGTTGAATCAGGATTATTTGAACTCAGGAGTTCAAAACCAGCCAGAGTAAGAGCAAGACTCTGTCTTTGCAAAAAATAGAAAAATTAGCTGGGAATTGTGGTACATGCCTGTAGTCTCCAGTAGTCAGGAGGCTTCAATAGCGGGAATCACTTGAGCCCAGGAGTTTAAGGTTGCCATGAATTATGGAGATGCCACTGCACTGTACCCAGGGCAATAGAGTGAGACTCTCTATCAAAAGGTAGGGAGTGGGGTGGCTGTTACAGTCATAACCAATATATGAAAACCTATCTTTTCTAGGCTCAGAAAAAAAATATCAAGAAAAAGAAAAAAAAAACTCAAAAAGTTCATGAAATATATTCTCACTGAACAGCAAGTAGTTACAGTGTGGCTGGAATACAGCATGCATTAGGGAAGAGGTTGCAGTGAAAGATGAGGTTGCAGAAGTAGACTGGGAGGTGGGAGCCCAGGGAGGGCCTTAAATATATTGGCTAAGACTGCTGAATTAGAATCTGCAAGCACTGGGAGAACCATTGAAAGTTTAAAAAATAATCACACAGGAAAATTGACATTTTGAAGTAATGCACAGTGCTGTGAATTTTAACATGTGTAGATTTATGTAACCACCACTACAGTCAGGCCACAGAACAATTCCCTTATCCTATCACACCTTCCCCATACCCCTAACTTTGGCAACCACTACTCTCTCCTCTGTTCCTACTGTCTTTTTGAGAACGTCATATAAATGGAATCATACAGTACATAACGTCTTGCATTGAATGGTTTTGAGTAGAGAAGTGACTTGGTTAGGGCTATTCCCTGAAGATCACTTTGGTGTTTGTGTGAAGGATGGATTAGAGGGTAAAATGAGAAGCCAGGAGACCAGCTGCAGGAGTTCAGACTAGAGATGGCTGTTCCTTTGGCACAAGTGGTACATATTCATTAAAAGGCTCATTGTAGTTAATGAAACAGCTGTGGGAAGAAAATGAAACAAAACTAGGCCATGTTTACATATTAGTATGATTACCCAGAGGTTATAATACCACACCCACAACAACCTAGGCTACAGAAGAATACATACAGTATAGTCCAAATTTTACTTTTTTAAAGAGATTTATATCTATAAATTGTATTCATAGTAAAATGTCTGGAAAGTGTATAAATATATACCAAGATCTTTTTTTTTTTTTTGAGATAGAGTCTTACTTTGTCACCTTAATTAGAGTGCTGTGACATCGTAGCTCACAGCAACCTCAATTTTTTTTTTTTGAGACAGAGTCAAGCTGTCACCCTGGGTAGAGTTCGTGGCATCATAGCTCATAGCAACCTCAATTTTTTTTTTTTGAGACAGAGTCAAGCTGTCACCCTGGGTAGAGTTCGTGGCATCATAGCTCATAGAAACTTCAAATTCCTTTTTTTTTTTTTTTTTTTTTTAGACAGAGTCTCAACCTGTCACCCTGGGTAGAGTTTGTGGCCTCATACCTCACAGCAGCCAACTCTTGGGCTCAAATGATCTTCTTGCCTCAGTTTTTCAATTTTTAATAGAGATGAGGTCTGACTCTTGCTCAGGCTGGTCCTGAACTCCTGAGCTCAAGCCTCAACCTCCCAGAGTGCTAGGATTACATGCTCTGCTGACATGGTAAATTTTAACAAGTTATTATTCTGTGTTATCAAGGTTGAAGTACTGTAATGAAGTGACTTGGCCAGGATCATAGACCTAATTAAGGCAAATTAGAGAATGGAATCCAGGACTCATACCCCTGGTTCTGACCTCTTTTTTAAACTTTTTATTATAAAAATCTTTAAACATAAATAAGACAGAATAATATAATGAACCCTCATGTACCATTACCCAGCTCCAATAATTATCATTTTGCCAATCTTATTTCATTTAGCCTCCAGCAACTTTTTTCTTTTCATCTGTCTGGAGGATTTCAAAGAGCATTTCACAGAAATTACTTTGTGGCAGGGCTTGGTAGTTCATACCTGTAATCTTAGCATGTTGGGAGGCCAAGGAAGGAGGATAGCTACAAGGCCAGGAGTAGGAGATCAGCCTGGACAATATAGTAAGATCCCCATCCTTATACAATTTTTTTTAGGGTAGTGCCCATGGCTTAGTGGGTAGGGTGCAGGCCACATGCTCTGAGGCTGGCGCTTTCTAACCCAGCCTGGGCCTGCTAAACAATGACAACTGCAACAAAAAAATAGCCAGGCATTGTGGCAGGCTCCTGTAGTTCCAGCTACTTGGGAGGCTGAGGCAAGAGAATCGAATAAGCCCAAGACCTTGAGGTTGCTGTGAGCTGTGACCCCATAGCACTCTACCCAGGGCAACATAGTGAGACTCTGACTCAAAAAAAAAAAAATCATAACCACCATGTCATCACGTCCAACAAAATTGACAATAATTTTTTTTTTCAGACAGAGTCTCACTCTATTGCCTAGGCTAGAATGCCATGGCATCATCCTATCTCAGAGTAATCTCAAACTCCTGGGCTCAAGTTATCCTCTTGCCTTAGCCTCCCTAGTAGCTGGGACTACAGGTGCCCGCCAAGATGCCCAGCTATTTTTAGAGGCTAGGTCTCGCTCTGACTCAGGCTGATCTCGAACCTGTGAGCTCAGTCAATCCACCCGCCTCTGCCTCCCAAGTGCTGGGATTACACGCGTAATGAGCATGCAATGAGCCACCCCGTCCGGCCCTCTTTTCTTTTTTTTTAATGTCACTGATTTGTTGAAGAAAGTGAGTCATTTTTTTTTTTTTCTGTATACCGTCCAGCACTCTGGATTCGGTCAATTGCTTCCTCACAGTATTGTTTAACTTGTCCTTTGTTCCCTGTATTTCCTGTGAATCAATAGTTACACTTAAAGATTTGATTAGATTTAGTGGAGGGAGGGTAGAGAGAGAGAGGTTTTTTTGTTTGTTTGTTTTTTGTTTGTTATTGTTGGGGATTCATTGAGGGCACAAGAAACCAGGTTACACTGATTGCATTTGTTAGGTAAAGTCCCTCTTACAATCGTATTTTGCCCCCAAAAGGTGAGGCACACACCAAGACCCTACCCCCTCGCTCAAGAGAGAGGTTTTTATTTTTTTATTTTTTTAGGCAAAAAAAAATGGTGCTATGTACTTCCTACTGTGTCACATTATGATGTGCATTATGACCGCATAGCTCAGTTTGATTGCTTCTAAGATTGACCAGTGGATTCAGATGATGCCAGCTTATCCCCCCATGATAAAAATCCCCATCTACCTTTTACCTAGTAATCATTCCCTAGATTCATGATTTCATTAAAAAATTGCAAAATGGAGGCCAGGCATGGTAGCTCACACTTGTAATCCTAGCACTCTGGGAGGCTGACACTGTTGGATTGCTTGAGCTCAGAAGTTTGAGACCAGCTTGAGTGGGCAGCGCCTGTGGCTCAAAGGAATAGGGCGCCAGTCCCATATGCTGGAGGTGGCGGGTTCAAAGACAGCCCAGGCCAAAAACTGCAAAAAAAAAAAAAGACCAGCTTGAGCAAGAGAGAGACCCCATCTCTACTAACAATAGAAAAACTAGCCAGGCGTCAGGCGTTCTGGGGGGCGCCTGTGGTCCCAGCTACTTGGGAGCCTGAGGCAAGAGAAGACTATCACTTGAGCCCAAGAGTTTGAGGTTGCCATGAGCTATGACACCAAAACACTCTATCCAGAGCAACGGAGTAAGACTGTCTCAACAAGAACAAAAAGAAATAACTGCAAAATGGGTGATTTTTCTAATATTCATATTTCTTCTGCATTTATTAGCCATAATTCTCTCATAAATAGGAACTTAAACTCATTAGTTATTTGCTTATTCTGAATCATAATACATACAGAAAAGGCAGAATAAATGTTTCATTTTTCTTCTTTATCAGTTTTGTGAGTTAGGACTTGATGCCTTAGCAACCTTCAATGATGATCAACAAAGATTTTTGTTGTTAGTTTCATTATAAATTATGTTTTTATATATTTGATGTGCTTCAATCAATGCAGTTATTATTCTTTGTTTAATAAACTTTTAATTTTAAAAGTTTTAAATGTACAGAAAAGTTGCAAAGATGCTACAAAGAGTTTCTTTCTTTCTTTCTTTCTTTTTTTTTTTTTTAAGAGGCAGAGTCTCACTAACTCCTGGGCTTAGGCGATCCTCTTGCCTCAGCCTCCCATGTAGCTGGGACTACAGGCACTCGCCACAATGCCTGGATATAATTTTTGTTGCTGTTTGGCTGGGGATGGGTTTGAACCTGTCACCCTTGGTATTTGGGGTCAGCGCCCTATCCACTGAGCCATAGGAGCTGCCCATATAAAGTGTTTCTTATGTGTCTTTCTCCTACTCTTTTTTGTTTGTTTGTTTTGTTTTGTTTGTTTTGAGACAGACTGTCACTCTGTTGTCCAGGCTAGAGTGCCATGACATTAGAGTGCCATGACATAGCAATCTCAAACTCCTGGGCTCAAGCAATCCTCCTGCCTCAGCCACCTGAGTAGCTGGGGCTATAGATACCTACCATGACACTCGGCTAATTTTCTATTTTTAGTAGAGACAGGGTCTAACTTTGCTCAGGCTGGTCTCCAACTCCTAGACTTAAGTGATCCTCCTGCCTTGGTCTCTCAGAGTGTTAGGATTGCAGGCATGAGTCACCACGCTAGGCCAGTTTCCCTGTTCTTAACATCGTACATTACTGTTGTATATCTGTCATAACTAAGGAGCCAATGTTGGTACATTGTAATTAAGTAAACTCCATAGTTCATTCAGATTTCACTAGTTTTTTCCTCATGTCCCTTTTCTATCTCAGGATCCCATCCAAAATACCACATTGCATTTAATTGCCATGTCTCCTTAGCTTTCTCTGGTCTGTGGTAGTTTCCCAGACTTTCCTTGTTTTTAACCTAGATAGTTTTGAAGAGTACTGGTCTGATATATTTTGTAGAATGTCTTTCAATTGAAATTTGTATATTATTTTTCTCATGACTAGACTGGGTTTGGGTATTTGGGGGAGGAAGACCACAGAGGGAAAGTGCCATTTCCATTACATTAGGTCAAATGTACATGACTTAACACTGATGATGTTAAGCTTGATCACATGGTTGAGGCAGAGTTTGCCAGGTTTCTTTGCCATAATTTCCTTGCTTTCCCATGTTGGAAGCAAGCCGCGAAGAGCAGCTCACACTCAAGGGGTGATGAATTAAGTTCCACCTCTTTTAGGAGATGGTATCTACACAAATTACTTAGAATTCTTTTGTATGGGAAAGTAGTCTGTTCTTCCCCATTTGTTTATTTGTTCAATCATTTATATCTTTCAGTATGGGATCATGCATGTTTCTGTTATACTTTGGGTTGTAAATATGAGTTAATTTGTATTGGATTATGCAAATTATGGATTGAATGTATTGGATGATACCAGTAATGGTGGAAGTTTAGGGTCCCCACTGAGTCTTTCCTGGCATGATGGGGGTGGGGTTACAGATTTTTTTGTGTGGGATTTGGTTGGAATAGACAGTTATTGACTAAAAGTTTTCTGTCTCACTAGACTATCCCTTTCCTGGCCCACTGGCTAGAGAGAGCAGGCTTTTGTTGGGGCTTTTTTTTTTTTAATTTGGCCACATCCATTGGCATGTCAAGGTTGCCATCTTCTTCAGCTCCAAGTCTAAGATACATGAAGGTACCTCAGCACTGTGTAGTTCCTTGGGTCCTGAGATCTCTAGCCTGTCTGTCTTCTTATCTCCACATTAAAAGTCTTTTTTATGTTTGTTTATGTTCAGAGTTTTTAGTTGTACTTAATGGGAGTGATAGGGAAAAGCATGTTTATCTTTCCAGAAGTAGAATTCCAGCAATTGATTTTTGTATATTGACTTTGTGTCCTACCGCTAAGGAGCTAGGTTGCTCTTGAACTGGGTTCAAGTGATCTTCCCTCCTTGGCTTACCAAAGTGCTAAAAGTATGGTGTAAGTCACCACACCTAGACCAATATATGATTTTTAAAAGTATTTGTGAATTTAACTCTTTAAATGCAAATTAGGGCAAATTTATTTCCTTTCACTGGTCCTTTTTTTTTTTTAAAGACAGTCTCACTTTGTCTCCTTTGGTAGAGTGCTGTGGCATTATAGCTCATAGCAACTTCCAGCTCTTGGGCTCTGGCAATTCTCTTGCCTCAGCCTCCCGAGTAGCTGGGACTACAGGCACCTGCCACAATACTCGGCTACTTTTTGTTGCAGTTTGACCAGGGCCAGGTTTGAACCCACCACCCTATGTGTATGGGGCTGGCTCCCTACCCACTGAGCCACAGGTGCCACCCTCATTGGTCCTTTTAATTTTGCCTATAAGGTTCTTTCCCAATGGCTAAGATGTTGAAATTTAAAAATTTAATAAATTTGGCTCAGTGCCCACAGTTCATGAGCTGTGATGCCAGGGCACTCTACCAAGGGCAACATAACAAGACTCTTTCTCAAAGGAAAAAAAAAAAACTTTAATAAACTTTATTTTTAGACAAGTTTTAGGTTCATGACATTAAACTTTTCTTATAAATATGATGTTGAACATCTTTTCAGATATTTATTTTTTTATTTGTATATCTTTTATTAATTAAGTTTGCTTTTTTTTTTGCAGTTTTTGGACGGATCCGGATTTGAACCCACCATCTCCGGTATATGGGGCCGGCGTTCTACTCCTTTTAGCCACAGGTGCTGCCCCAAGTTTGCTTTCTTATTGTTGAATTTTAAGAGCTCTTTGTATATTTTATTTTATGTATTTATTTATTTTTTAATCAGTTAATTAATATAAAGTTTATTTCTTTTTCAAATTAGATCTTTTCTCCATTTCAATGTTAATATAAAGGATTTAGTTTTTACATTAAATCTTTTTTCTATTTCAATATTAGATATACTGAATACATCTTTGTAAATGTTTTTTACCCAGAGATAAATGTTTCAATGTTTGGCTATGTGATATCTAAATACCATTATTAACTTGAGTGATAAAACAAAAATATAATAAAAATAAGGAGAAAAGACTCCTCAACAATTCAGAAGGCAGTGACTGTAACTTAACAGTGGAGATTTCCTTGGATTCTGGGCAAAAGCTTCCTTCTTCCTGTTTCACATGCTTTGAACATCCTAAAACAATTAATTATTTATGTAAATTTCAACCATCTTACTTCTTTGACCCCCTTTCTAACCAGCACATATAAAGTACAGGCTGAAATATTTAGTGCATAACTTGTAAAGAAAACATTTTTTTTCCCATTTATGTATCAATTTGTTCCCATTTTAAGGGAAACAACAAAGAATATGAAACTCTTCTGTTCACTGTTTCTTGGAAACTTTCAGACACCAAAGCTCACATTTAGTCTCAACAGCACAAAGGTTTTTATGGCAAGGTTTGATTCAGGAGATCCTTCAAGGTCATATCTGTTCATTTCTCTTTCGAGCATATACCCCCAAGCAAGCACAGATGCCTGTGATGCTTAGAACTACACCCAATAACAGAGCGATGGCATCTCCGGCCTCCACTGCTTCAATAACCAACAGCAGTGAAGTGAGGACTAAGACCAATTCTGTTGAAACTGTAGGCATGATGTTGGGATCTTGAGGGCTGAAGGTTCCAGAGAAATGGTCTATATATATAATAATTCTATCGGCCTTGAAATTTTTCCTTTTCTGGAGTTCCAGAACAGATGTTAAGGCTAAGAGGTTCCACGTGACACAGCCTTCCAGGAAGCAGCCATTACAGGAATCTATTTATTTATTTATTGAGACAGTTTCACTATGGAGCCCTTGGTAGTGCCATTGTGTCATAGCTCACAGCAACCTCAAACTCCTGGGCTCAAGCAATTCTATTGCCTCAGCCTCCCAAGTAGCTGGGACTACAGGCACCCACCACAACGCCCAGGTCAGCCCTGGGGTATGTGACCAGCACCCTAGCCACTGAGCTACAGGCTCTGAGTCCGTTATATCCAATGTTGTCTGATTTTTCTGCTGTGCTATCTTCTAGGAGTTTTATAGTTTTGTGCTTTACGTTTAGGGCTCTGATCCATTTTGAGAAGAATGTAAGATCTGTGTGTAAATTCACTTTTTGTTTTGCATGTGGATGTCCAGTTAGTCCAGTATCATTTGTTGAAAAGACTTACTCCATGGGTGGAGGGAGGGTAATCGGTGGCACCACACCTATGGTGCATCTTAGAAGGGTACAGGTAAAACTTACTGAATGCAGAATATAAAGGTCTTAACACAATAACTAAGAAAATGCCATGAAGGCTATGTTAACCAGTTTGATGAAAATATTTCAGATTGTATATGAAACCAGCACATTGTACCCCATGATTGCATTAATGTACACAACTATGATTTA
>CAUYON010183929.1:0-16186 GCA_963573935.1 Arctocebus calabarensis | reverse complement strand
ACAGCTCACAGCAACCTCCAACTCCTGGGCTCAAGCGAGTCTTTTGCCTCTGCCTCCCAAGTCGCTGGGACTACAGGCGCTCACCACAACGCCCGGCCCTTTTTTGGTTGCAGCTGTCGTTTGGCGGGCCTGGTCTGGATTCGAACCCACCAGCTCAGGTGTACGTGGCTGGCGCCTTAGCCGCTTGAGCCATAGGTGCCGAGCCTGTGCAAATGTCTTAATGTACATTAGTGATTGTGTAGAAAAGTTGTCCATTTTAATTTTTACTATATAGACCAAAACATATTCTAGCCTCATTTAGATGGTCAAGCTAACTTAGAGTTTTATCTGTATCACTATACCACTATTCCCATTTTATTGAAGAATAAAATGAAGATTAGACTTCCTATATGCTGTTTACACACACGCAAATATAATTTATTCACTATATACTGTTTATGCTCCAAGAATATATAAATATAAAAATTACAAGATTTGTTGCTGTGAGCTGTGATGCCATTGCACTGTATGGAGGGTGACATAATGAGACTCTGTCTCAAAAAAAATTATAAAATTTGGACCTTACACCTAAGTTTCAAGGAAGGTAAGCTAAGGTTAGAACTCAAAGTTCTTATTTTTTTTCCTTGTACAAAAATTCTGTTGTACAGAATTATATCTAAAACATAAAAATGCACAGAGAACTCTTTCTCTGATTCTGAATCTAAAATCTGTATAAGAAATTTAGTCTGTAGGTAAAGTACCTAGCCTAGATGACTTTCTATATAGTCTTCTAGATTTTCAAAGATTAGATTTTTTAAATCTTATAAACTTTACCAGAAGAGAAAAAGTAGAAAAAAAATTCTCCCTTTCCAACCTTGTCACCAAAAACAGACCAGGAAAGAAGGAAAATCAAAGGTGAATCTCACTTATTATCATAGACATGAAAATTCTAAATAAATTATTTGTAGTCTGAGTCCAGTAGCGTACTGAATAGATAATATATATGATTTAGTTGGACTTACTCCTGGAATGCAACGTGGTTTAACATTAAAAAACAGTCAGGCCTGGGCTCAGCGCCTATGGCTCAACGGGCTAAGGCGCCAGCCACATACACCTGAGCTGGCAGGTTCGAATCCAGCCTGGGCACGCCAAACAACAATGATAGCTGCAACCAAAAAAATTGCCAGGCGTTGTGGTGGGTTCCTGTAGTCCCACCTACTTGGGAGAGAGAGGCAGGAGACTCGCTTGAGCCCAGGAGTTGGAGATTGTTGTGAGCTGGGATGCCACGGCACTCTATCCAGGGTGACAGCTTGAGGCTCTGTCTCAAAAAACAAAAACAAAAACAAAAAGTCAGGTCTGGGTGGCGCCTGTGGCTCAAAGAAATAGGGCGCCAGCCCCATATGCCAGAGGTGGCAGGTTCAAACCCAGCCCTGGCCAAAAACTACAAAAAAAATAAAAACAAAAATAAAAAATAGCCAGACCTGGGGACTCACACCTATAATCCCTTTGGGAAGCTGAAAGAGGAAATTCACTTGCATCCAGGAATTAAGAGACCAGCCTGAGCAACATAGCAAGGACCCATCTCCACAAAAAATAGAAAAATTAAGCATGCATAGTGGCACACAAGGAGGCTAAAGCAAGAGGATTGCTTGAACCCAGAATGAGCTAACCCAGCTTAGCTCATTGAGGTTTCAATGAGCTAAGATGATGTCACTGCTTTCTAGGCCAGGCAATAGAGTGAGACACTATCTCCAAAAAATAAAAACAAAATCCATAAAGCTATCAATGTAAGTTTCCTATTAACCGTTGGAGTGGAGCGCTATCATTATCTCAAAATATATAGAACAAGCATTTGAATTCACTACTCATAACAAAAATCTCTTAGCAAATTATAATAAAAGGAAACTTTCCTAATTTGTTAAAAGGGATCTATGAAAAAACTTACAGATTATTCACAACATTAAATCTTTAGAAAATTCTATTTAAAACCAAGAACAAGATAAGGATGTCTACTATTACCACTTCTATTTAGCATTTTACAGGAAATCCTAGGCAAGGCAGTAAGTCAAGGAAAGGAAGAGATTTATGTGGCCTGACAATTAAATTGCAAACTTGCCACAGTGCACTTACATTGGCAGCAGTGTACAAACAACTTGGTAAGGTTCCATAACCTTGTTACATCAATGTCTCACAATTGTGTTCATGTCGAAGTGTGGTGGTGTCTTGCTGAGTGGCATTCATTATGGTTGTTGCATTGTGTGCTGTCACGAGAACTATGACCCCTTAAAGTAGACCAATAAATATTAGTAAATTTCTTGCTAAACTTGGCAACGGTGGAAGTGAAATCAGGAACATTTCATCCAAGTTTATGGGGATGATATGAAGAAAATAGCAGTGTGCAAGTGGATTAAACATTTTTCTGAGGGCTGAGAAAGTGTCACTGATGAAGAGAGGTCAGGGCAGCCAGTAAGGAGCAGAACTGATGAAAACATTGCAAAAATTAATCAAATTGTGCTCAAAATTGCTGGCTTACTGTGAGAAGTATAGAAGACCAAGTACACATCAATAGAGAAACACTTAGGAAGATCTTAACTGAAAATCTTGGCCAACAACTCATGACTCTGGCATCGTGACGATGCACTAGCTCATACAGCACTGTCTGTGAGGGAGTTTTTAGCCAGTAAACAAATAACTCTATTGGAATACCCTTCCTACTCACCTGATCTGGCCCCCAGTGACTTTTTTCTTTATCTGAAGATAAAGAAAATATTGAAAGGAAGACATTTTGATGATATTGAGGACATCAAGGGTAATATAATGACAGTTTTGATGGCCATTCAAGAAAAAGAGTTCCAAATTGCATTGGTGCATCGCTTCCCACAGGGGAGTACTCTGAAAGTGAGTGGAGTGGTACTCTGCAATGAGATACATAGCACTTCTTCTAGGATGAGTTTGTGAACTTAATTGTCAGACCCCTTTGGCAGAACTGAAAAGGAAGAAACAGCAACTTGTAATATGTTTGTCTTCATAGGAAACATTAAAGTATATAATACTAAATTATTAGAAATAACAACTGATTTCATGCATCTGTTCATGGATAAAAAAGAAGTAATAATCGAGTTTAACAAAATATCTGGGTATAACATTAACATACAAGCTCAAATGCATTTCTATTTTTTTTTTTGAGACAGAGCCTCAAGCTGTCACCCTGGATAGAGTGCAGTGACATCACAGCTCACAGCAACCTCCAATTCCTGGGCTCAAGCGAGTCTCCTGCCTCTGTCTCCCAAGTAGCTGGAACTACAGATGCCTGCCACAACGCCCGGTCATTTTTTGGTTGCAGCTGTCATTGTTGTTTGGCAGGCCTGGGCTGGATTCGAACCCGCCAGCTCAGGTGTACGTGGCTGGTGCCTTAGCCTGTTGAGCCATAGGCGCCAAAGCATTTTACTTCTAAAAATGCTTTCATGATAGTTGAATCCACTAGAACAGGGATCAGCAAACTATTTCTGTAAAAGGCCATTAGTAAACATTCTAGTTTCTGTAGGCCACATATAGTCTTTGTCCACCCCTATCCCCTCCCTTTCTCCTTCTCCTCTTCACCATATTATCCTTAAAAATTATGAACACCAGTTTAGCTTTTGGGCCATACATAATAAGCCATGGGGCAGATTTGGCTCATAGGGTACAGGTTGCCAAAACTTGCACTACTATAACATATAATCTGAACTCTGTAGATAGTGTTGAAATGAGTTCAGCCAACATTACATCAGCAATTTCTTATTATGGCATGATAATATAGATTAAATATTACTGTTGTCAATCTTAGAAATTGGAAAATGGAAGCAAAGAGAAGATGACTTATCTAAGACCAAACTCTGTAGACTTCAAAGTTGTTACTTTTTCATGTCATTTATGTTTTTGTGTTTTACGTTAGCCCTAAAATTTTTTTTTTTTTTTTTAAGACACAAGTTCTTGTTTGTTTACTCAGGCTGAAGGTCCTGGTCATAGCTCAGTGCAACTTCAAACTCCTGGGCTCAAGTGATCCTCCCCTATAGCTGAGACTACAGACCTGTCTCCACACATGGAAATTTTTTATGTTTGTTTTTATTTTTTATTTTTTTTAGAGATAGAGTCTCACTTTGTTCCCCTCGGTACGGGGGGTGGGGGGTGCCGTGGTGTCACAGCTCACAGCAACCTCCAACTCCTGGGCTTAGGCGATTCTCTTGCCTCAGCCTCCCGAGTAGCTGGGACTATAGGTGTCCCCCACGACACCTGGCTATTTTTCCTTTGTTGCAGTTTGGCCAAGGCTGGGCTCGAACCCACCACCCTCAGTACCTCAGTATATGGGGCCAGTGCTCCACTCACTGAGCCACAGGCGCCACCCTTTTTGTTTGTTTTATTAAGAGAGGGTCTCACTATGTTTCCTAAGCTGTTCTCAAACTTCTGGCCTCAATCAATCCTCTCACTTCGGCTTCTTAAAGCTCTAGGATTACAAGCGTAAACCTCAACTACCGAGGCTGGCAGCCCTAAGATATTCTCACTATAAATAAACTGGGGAAAGTAGTGTAAAAGTAACTAAAATTTTTACTTATTGTAATTCTCAGTAACATTCTTCAGATCCTAACATTAATAGATCACCTAGAGAAAAGAAAAACAAAAGAACAGCTAGAACTAGGTTGATTGAATAAGAAAATTGTGTATAATACTGGATTGTGTTAAAGCATGTTGGAGTAAATATGTACAATGCCTTCCCAAGGAGTGAGAAAAGGTCAGCAGTCTCATCCAGGCCATATCCTTGTGGGAATTGACCTCATCTGGAAAGCAAATTTGTTTATTTCAAACACTTAAATGCAATGCGATTTTGTGATCATTGAGGTCTGGCAGTTGGTTCACTGGGAGATTTTTTGTTTGTTTTGTTTTGCCATTAGATATATTAGGGGAGTATAGTATTGTGATTTAGGGTTGCTTAATTGGTTTTGTTCTTGTAACTATTAGACAATTCCCAGATCAGCTAAACCAGGGTTTTTGCATAGCAGGTGAATAGAACTCTAATTAAGTCATTTACATGGCAGAATTGGAAGCCAGGGCTTTAGTTTCAGCACTCTTGTAAATAAAGGCTGAATATATTTTTCAAATCTTGATTTCTGTTAGGTATTTCATTTATTGAGTAGCTAAACAAAAAAAAGGAAAAAGCAAGGAAGAACAAATATAGTCGTCTATGAGTAGATTTTATCCTAGTAGGAGATAATCACCACATACGTGTAATAAAAATTTAATATTTTATATTTATCCTCTTATTCTGCCCTTTGCTTGAGGCTTTTAATCAAGGCAAAGCCCCTTTAAACCTAAGCAGAACCAGGTCCAAATCTCTAAATTGAACTATCCTCTAAAGACTTTGGGTTCCAAAGAAGTCAGATAACTTTGGAGTATTTTCATTAGTGAGTCATGCTGACTAAATGTAGTTTCTGTGTGTTTATTGCTATTTTTTTATTTTTTAAATATCATTTTATTGTTTTTTATTTTTTAGAGACAGAGTCTCACTACATCACCCTTGGCAGAGTGCCATGGCATCACAGCTCACGGCAACCTCCAACTCTCCAACTCCTGGGCTTAAGCGATTCTCTCGCCTCAGCCTCCTGAGTAGCTGGGACCACAGGCACCCGCCATAATGCCCAGCTATTTTTTGCTGCAGTTTGGCCGGGGCTGAGTTCAAACTCACCACCCTTGGTATATGGGGCCGGAGCCCTACCCACTGAGCCACAGGTGCCACCCATTCTTGCTATAACTTTCAATCTTCCTTTTCTTCCCCTCCTACATCTGCTGAATGACTACTGTGAAAGCAAGACTCAGTTAACAGGCTCTTACATGAAAGTATTTTAGTGGTTTAAGAAACCTCTGTTGAGCAGTGCCTGTGGCTCAAAAGAGTAGGGCACCAGCTCCATATGCTGGAGGTGGCAGGTTCAAACCAGCTCCTGCCAAAAACTGCAAAAGAAAAAAAAAAAAGAAATCTCCGTTATCTGGCTATTAGCAGCAGACTATATACTCAAGGATCAGTTTTGTTTTTGTTTTTGTTTTGAGACAGAGTTGCCCTCGGTAGAGTACCATGGCATCCCAGCTCACAGCAACGTCCAACTCCTGGGCTTAAGCGATTCTCTTGCCTCAGCCTCCCAAGTAGCTGGGACTACAGGCGCCTGCCACAACGCCCGGCTATTTTTGATTACAGTTGTCATTGTTGTTTAGCCTGGGCCAGGCTCAAAACCCTCCAGCCCCAGGATATGTGGCTGGTGCCCTAACCACTGAGCTATAGGCACTGAGCCAGCTTTTTATTTTAACAGTAAATCTAGCAGTTCATCATCCAGAAAGGATGTGCTGAGGTTGTGGTAACTGCCACAGCTTCCAGTGCTTTGGTGAAACTTCAGAAGCTAGCCTTCTAGCTAGGTGTCTAGCAATGTGATATCATTTCACATTGTTGGAGCATTTGTTGTATCCCTGGGGGTTGCAGCTTTCTCTAAGTTCACTGTGGTTGAACCAAGAGAAAAGGCATATGCAGATTTTTACAGAAATTATGATCCCATGAAATATTTTAAGGAGATAGGCTGGTATCTTTCAGAGTACAAAGTGATTTTGGAATATAAAGAATTTCTTTAGGTTGGATTCTATAGAAATTTGCCCCTGACCTGTGTTCTTCATCTATGAATGTGTGAGCTAAGGAATAGGTTTTTTTTTAGACAGAGCCTCAAGCTGTCACCCTGGACAGAGTGCTATGGCATCACAGCTCACAGCAACCTCCAAAACCTGGGCTCAAGCTAGTCTCCTGCCTCCGCCTCCCAAGTAGCTGGGACTACAGGCGCCCGCCACAACACCCGGCCATTTTTTGGTTGCAGCCGTCATTGTTGTTTGGCGGGCTGGGGGCTGGATTCGAACCCGCCACCTCAGGTGTACGTGGCTGGCGCCGAGCTGAGCTAAGAAATAGTTACCCTTGATAAATAAACAATTTAATAGACCAGGTGTAGTGACTCATACCCGTAATCCTAGCACTCTGAGAGGCCTAGGAGGATGGATTACTTGAGCTCAGTAGTTCAAACCAGCCTGAGCAAGAATGAGACCCCTTCTCTACTAAAAATAGAAAAATTAGCCAGGCATAGAGACACATACCTGTAGGCCCAGCCACTCAGGAGGCTGAGACAGGATTACTTGAACCCAGAAGTTTGAGGTTTCTATGAGTCCACGGCACTGTAGCCTACATGAAAGAGCAAAACTCTTTCTCAAAAAAAAAAAAAAAAATTAACAAATACTATGGGAAAAGAAAATTGAAATTTTGACTTTTAGTATACCATCTGCGGTAGTTTTAAAACATAACTCACAGGGTGGCACCTGTGGATCATCGAGAGGGTGCTGGCCCCATATACTGAAGGTGGCAGGGTCAAACCCGACCTCGGCTGAACTGCAAAACAGAAAAATAGCCAGACATTGTGGCAGGTGCCTGTAGTCCCAGCTACTCAGGAGGCTGAGGCAAGAGAATCACCTAACCCCAGGAGTTGGAGGTTGCTGTGAGCTGTGACACCACGGTACTCTACCGAGGGCGATAAAGTGAGACTCTGTCTCTACAAAAAAAATAAATAAATAAAACCTAACTCACAAATCCTTTGATACTACTCCTTTTAAAGCATGGGTCTCCTCCTCCTGAAAATGGTGGTACTTACATACTTGCTTCTAATGGATAGAATGTGGCAGAAATGACAGTGTGTCACTTCTGAGACTAGACTATAGAAAGGCATTGTGGAGGCAGCGCCTGTGGTTCAGTGGGTAGGGCACTGGCCCCATATAATGAGGGTGGCTGGTTTGAGCCCGGCCCCAGCCAAACTGCAACAAAAAAATAGCTGGGCATTGTGGTGGGCGCCTGTAGTCCCAGCCACTCAGGAGGCTGAGGCAAGAGAGTCACCTAAGCCCAAGAGCTGCAGGTTGCTGTGAGCTGTGACACCACAGCACTCTACCGAGGGCAACAAAATAAGACTCTGACTCTAAAAAAAAAAGAGCCCGCTGTTTAACCCTAAATTCCGACACTTTTGTTATTATTGTTTGTTCAGACTGTCTTGGACTGAGAGCTATGTATTAAAGTCACCATTAGGCTCGGCGCCTGTGGCTCAACGGGCTAAGGTGCCAGCCATGTACACCTGAGCTGGCAGGTTCGAATCCAGCCCAGGCCCACCAAACAACAATGACGGCTGCAACCAAAAAATGGCCGGGCGTTGTGGTGGGCACCTGTAAGTCCCAGCTACTTGGGAGGCGGAGGCAAGAGACTCGCTTGAGCCCAGGAATTGGAGGTTGTTGTGAGCTGTGATGCCACAGCACTCTATCCAGGGTGACAGCTTGAGGCTCTGTCTCAAATAAATAAATAAATAAAGTCACCATTAGCACATTTCTATTTCTCCATGCTTTTCTAAGAAGAGTTTCTTTTTAGAAACAGAGTCTCACTTTGTCACCCTTGGTAGAGTGCGATGCCATCACAGCTCACAGCAATCTCCAGCTCTTGGACTTAGGTGATTCTCTTGCCTCAGCCTCCCGAGTGACTGGGACTACAGGTGCCCGCCACAACGTTGGCTATTTTTTGTTGCAGTTTGACCGGGGCTGGGTTTGAACCCACCACCTTCAGTATATGGGGCTGGTGCCTTACCTACTGAGCCACAGGCTCTGCCACGTAAGAAGAGTGTTTTACAAAGTTGATGCTGTATTATTTGTTGCATGATATTAGTGACTATTGTATAGTCATAGTGAGTTGTGGCCTTCACTACTATAAACTGTTCTTTTTTGTCTCATTAAATGCTTTTTGCTTGAATGCTACTTTGTCTGATATTAAGATTATAGCCTTTGCTTGTTAAAATGTGAATTTCCCGGTATATCTTTATTCTTTTAGTTTAGGCTCTTATACACAGGACAGAATGGGTTTTACTGTATGAGCCAATCTGAAGATCTCTCTCTCTTTTTTTTCCTTTATAGACAGAGTATTACTTTGTTGCCCTCAGTAGAGAGCTATGGTGTCATAGCTCACAGCAACCTCCAACTCCTGGGCTCAAGCCATCCTCTTGCCTCAGCTTCCTGAGTAGCTGGGACTATAGATGTCTATCACAATGCCTGGCTATTTTTAGAGATGAGCTCTCACTCTGGCTCAGGCTGGTCTTGAACTTGTGAACTCAAGCAATCCACCTACCTCTGCCTCCCAGAGTGCTAGGATTACAGACGTGAGCTCCGCGCCCAGAATAAATCTCTATCTTTTAATAGGCGATTTAACCCACTGTACAGATTGATACAACTGTTATGTTTGATCTCAGATATATAGTATTTACATACACAAGACAGACTACATGGTCTTTCAGAAAACTGTGTGTTTTTATGCTTAGTTTGATGAAATGTGCCCAGTCAGTATGACTGAAGAACAAAGGAGTATGATCTACTGGGGAAAAAACTGAAGGGGAACTTAGCAAGTCCTGTTTATTCAGATTCTTCTCTATGTCTTCAGAGATAAGAATGTTGCTTTTCTCTGCACATAGGGACGTTACCTCTCAAATGGGGAACAGGGAGAGTGACCTTCTTCTGTTGCTTTCTCAAGTGCCAAGGAATGAATACTGTGTCCTGAACACCATCACTCTTCTTACTACCCTTTTGTTTTAGTCCTAGATATATAGCTAAATCACTAGTCTCTTTGCTGAAGTTTTCTTTCTTCTTCTTTTTTTTTTTTTTTAGACAGAGTCTCACTCTGTTGCCCCAGGATAGAATGCTGTGGCATCACAGCAACCTCAAACTCCTGAGCTCAAGTGATCCTCTTGCCTCAGCCTCCCAAGTAGATGAAACTACAGGCATCTAGCTAGTATTCTGTTTTTAGTAGAGACAGGGTCCCACTCTTTTCCAGGCTGGTCTCAAACTCCTGAGCTCAAATAATCTCCCATAGCGTTAGGATTATAGGCGGGAGCTACCATTTAGGCCTGCTGAAGTTTTCTTAATTCTGTGTTAGTTGGGTGCAGTTTGTCCTTAGAACACTGAAATTTGTTTCTCTTTTCTTTTTTTCCTTTCTTTTCTTTTCTTGAGGTCTTGCTATATTGCCAGACTGGTCTTGAATCCTGGCCTCAAGTAATCCTCCCAGAGTGCTGGGATTACATTTGTCAGCAGCCACACCTGGCCCTGAAAACTTCCAAAGCCTTGATACTTACAGGACAGTTTGTTGCCATTTAAAATCTTTGACGCATATTTTTTTTCTTAATAACATTTTAGTTACTACTTTACTATTTCCTGACTTTATTGTTGAGAACTCTGATGCCAAACTGGTTTGCTATCTTCAGAGAGTGACTTGGTCTTTCTGACAGGAAGCATAGGTAATTTTTTTCTTTGTATTATAGTATAATAATTTTCTGGCTCGGCGCCTGTGGCTCAGCAGGTTAAAGTGCCAGCCAGGTACACCTGAACTGGCGGGCTCGAATCCAGCCCCAGCCTGCCAAACAACAATGACGGCTGCAACCAAAAAATGGCCAGGCGTTGTGGCGGGCGCCCGTGGTCCCAGCTACTCGGGAGGCGGAGGCAGGAGACTCGCTTGAGCCCAGGAATTGGAGGTTGCTGTGAGCTGTGCAGCACTCTATCCAGGGTGACAGCTTGAGGCTCTGTCTCAAAAAAAAAAAAAAAATAATAATAATAATAATTTTCTATAATAATTTTTAACAAAACTAATTTGAGTTTATTTAACTTGATACATGGTATGCCCTTTCAGAGTTTGGATTCAGAACTTCTCTACCCACCCCCATAGAGAAATGTTACTAAATTATAGTTGTAAATGTTAATTATATTCCATTATTTTGGTTTTCTTCTTTAAGGATCCAGAAATATATATGATAGATCCTGTTTGATTTCTTTATCACTTCCTTTTTTTTTTTTCTTTTTTTTTTTTAAAGAGACAGTCACACTGTCACTAAGCTTTTGTCTGGAGTGCAGTGGTGTGATCACAGCTCAATACAATCTTAAACTCCTGGGCTGAAGCAGTCTTCCTGTCTCAGCCTCCCCAGTAGCTAGGACTATAGGTTTGCACCACCATGCCCAGCTAATCTTTAATATTTTATAAAAACAAGGTCACTATGTTGCCAGGCTGGTCTTAAACTCCTACCTTCAAGCAGTCATCTGACCTCAGCGTTCTGAAGTGCTAGGATTACAAGCATGAACCACCACACTTGGCCTGTTTTTGATCTTTGTTTAATTTTCCTTGGCTTTTCTTATTTCTATACTCTCTATCTTGAACTATATCTTTGGTCCTTGATATATATATATATAGATATAGATATAGATATATAGATATATATACATATATATATATATTTTTGAGACATTGATTTTTTGTTGTTGATTTAGGACACACCCCTGGGATATAGACTCTGAGACAGAGTTGTGTATGCGTGAATATTGGACAGTACCCTTGAGATCCACATTTGTGACAAAATGAAAGAATGAGGATTGGCTAAAAGGAGCAGTTGAACTGCAATTGGTGAGGTGCTGGTAAATGTTTAATAAGTGGTTGTGGACAGTGAGGACCTTTGATTTGTAACATTTGACAATTTGCAATGTGTAAATACTTCCGTCATGGCTAATTGAAAGTTACCAACATTATGTCACTGAACATGAGCTGGAAAGAAATGCATAGTAGCACTCACCCATTCAGATACAATAGACACTTCCTCTAAACTTAGATAATAGTAATAAATGTAGCAAAATAATTAGAAAGTAATAAATATTATTTATCACCTAGGTTTTGGATATAATTTATTTAAGTTTATGTACTTTAAGTTTTAATAATGGCTGTGTTTAATACCCTACTTGCAAAATTCCTCAAAATGTAACAGCTCTCGTGAGCCAGTGGAAACCAGTTCCAGCCTACCACTGACCAAGAAAGGTCTCAGCCTTGAAGAACCTTGAGGAGCCCTGAGGAATCCTTAAGAACTTTAAACTTGGGCGGGCCCTTCAGAGTTGACCCACCTTGAGATCAGGGTCTCTATATCCTGGCATGGATCATCACTGCATGTAGGTGGATGTTGGGGAGAGGGTAAGTAGGTTCTTTTTGACTAAAGGAAATTCCCAGGGATGGACTCAGCCCCCTGACATTACCAGCAGCTTCTCATCCTGGGAAACATACATGGTATCCATGACATTTATATATTTTGTAGTTTGGTCTTGGTTTCTTCTTTAGGGCAGTATTTTTTAGATATGCTTTTACCTGCAATAAATTCTGTGATTTATTATTCTGGAATACCTGTGATTCTTGTTTGTGTGGATTCCCTCTCCCCCCCCCCCTTTTTTTTTAGACAGAGCCTCAAGCTGTCACCTGGATAGAGTGGTGTGGCATCACAGCTCACAGCAACATCCAATTCCTGGGCTCAAGTGAGTCGCCTGCCTCCGCCTCCAAAGTAGCTAGGACCACAGGCACCCGCCACAACGCCCAGCCATTTTTGGTTGCAGCCGTCTTTGTTGTTTGGCACTAGATTCGAACCCGCCAGCTCAGGTGTACGTGGCTGGTGCCTTAGCCCATTGAGCCACCGACACTGAGCCCCCTCTCCCCCTTATAGTAACTTTGGTATGGATATGGAGTCTTTGTTGTCATTGTTGTTTATGTTTGATTATGTTAGATTTTCCTATACCAGCTCTTTTTTTTTTTTGAGACAGAGTCTCACTCAATTGCCCCAGCCTAGGGTGCTAACTCACAGCAACCTCAAATTCCTGGACTCAAGTGATCCTTCTGCTTCAGTCTCCCAAGTAACTGGGACTAAGGGTGCCTGAAACAACACCTGACTAATTTTTCTATGTTTAGTAGAGACACGGTCTCACTCTTGCTCAGGCTAGTCTCAAACTCCTAAGCTCAAGCAATCCTCCTGCCTCAGCCTCTCAAGAGCACTAGGATTACAGGTGCGAGCTACCACCCAGCCTATATCAGATTATAACATGGATTTTTTTTTTTTTGAGACAGTCTCAAACTGTTGCCCTGGGTAGAGTGCCAAGGCATCACAGCTCACAGCAACCTCAAACTCTTGGGCTTAAGTAATCCTCTTGCCTCAGCCTCCCAAGTAGCTGGGACTTCAGGCATTCACCACAATGCCCGGCTATTATTTGGTTGTAGTTGTCATTGTTGTTTGGCAGGCCCAGGCTGGATTCAAACCCGCCAGCTCGGTTGTAGGTGGCTGGCACCCTAGGTACAGGTGCCAAGCTGGATCTTTTTGTTGTTGTTCTTTTTTAGCTGGATCTTTTTTTTTTTTTTTTGAGACAGCCTCAGGCAGTCACCCTGGATAGAGTGCTGTGGCATCACAGCTCACAGCAACTTCCAATTCCTGGGTTCAAGCAAGTCTCTTGCCTCCGCCTCCCAAGTAGCTGGGACTGCAGGCGCCCGCCACAACGCCCAGCCATTTTTTTTGGTTGCAGCCATCATTGTTGTTTGGCGGGCCCAGGCTGGATTCGAACCTGCCAGGTCAGGTGTACGTGGCTAGCACCTTAGCCCGTTAAGCCACAGGCACCGAGCCGAGCTGGATCTTTTTTATAACACGGAATTTTTTTTTTTTCTGAGACAGAGTCTCAAACTTTATGCCCTGGGTAGAGTGCTGTGGCATCAAAGCTCACAGCAACCTCCAACTCTTGCCTCAGTTTTTCTAATGTTAGTAGAGACAGGGTCTCACTTTTGCTCAGGCTGGACTTGAACTCATGACCTCAAGCAATCTACCCACCTCAGTAGAGGTTGAGTGCTAGGATTTCAGGCGTGAGGCACCTGCCACAACGCCCAGCTATTTTTTTGTTGCAATTTGGCCTGGGCCGGGTTCGAACCCACCACCCTTGGTATATGGGGCCAGCACCCTACCACTGAGCCACAGGCGCCACCTATAAAATAGATTTTTTTTAATCAATTTCTTGTAGGGAAGTTGCTTTTGCTCTGTTGCCGAGGCTGGTCTCAAACTTTTGGCCTCAAGCAATTCTCCCACCTTGGCCTCACAAACTACTGGAATTATAGGTATGAGCCACAATATCCAGCCAAACAGGTGGATCCTTTGGAGAAAAGCGAATAAGCTTTTGAAGCTAACTTGCGGAGGGGGCAGTTTTTAGCCCAAGAGCTCCCTCTTCTGTTGTTATGGTAAAGAGCAGTTTTCTTCATTATAGTGTGCTTTTCTTGCAGTCAAATTTCTCCTGATTTTCCTACTCTTTTTCTCAGTGGGATACTCATTACTAAGAATAATTATTTTTGCTTCCCAAAGTATCTCTTTATTTCAAAGGAGACACTCTGCCAAGACTGCTACCTTTGTTCCTGTGACTTTTCCAAACCCTTATGACTCCCGTTGACCGTGATGATATGCCAAGTTTCAGGGCAATTCTCAGCTGTTCTCTAAGGATTCGGCACCTTGCTTCTGGGAGTGAACCCATGTTGATATTATGAGGTTCCAGCAATGCTAAGACCATCCGTATTCCCTCCTCCAAGTAGTTCCAGGAACATCCACACACTTGCAGGGGATCTGGCTGGTCTCTGGTATAGTTTTTCATAGCTTGAATGTAAATTGGGGATTGTAGGGTTTTTTTCTGTAGTTACTTTTTTCTTTCTTTCTTTCTTTTTTTACTAAGTCAAATACATATAGATCATGAATACATTCGTGCATATGTGGGGTACAATGTGCTGATTTTTTTTTCTGTATTTAGTATCAGGGTTAGGAATTTTTATTTGCTTTCCTTCTTGTTCCATATAGTTTTTGTTTTGTTTTGTTTGAGACAGAGTCTCACTCAGTCACCCTGGCGTTCAGTGTCATGGCATCATAACTCACAGCAACCTCAAACTCCTGGGCTCAAGCGATTCTCTTATTTCAGTCTCCCAAGTATCTGGGACTACAGGTGCTCACCACAGTGTCCAGCTAGTTTTTCTATTTTTAGTAGAGACAAGATCTCATTCTTGTTCAGGCTAGTCTCAAACACCTGAGCTCAGGCGATCCACCCGCTTTGACTTCCCAGAGGGCTGGGATTATAGGTATGAACCACCACACCTGGCTTGTTCCATATAGGTTTTAGGAGGAGGTGTGCGAAGAGTCACAGGAACCCAGAATATGTATTTGTTTTTGTTTTTGTTTTTTGAGACAGAGTCTCACTCTGTTGCCAATGCTTGAGTGCCGTGGTGTCAGTCTATCTCACAGCAACCTCAAACTCCTGGCTTCTGCCTCAGCCTCCTGAGTAGCTGGGATGATAGGCACCCACCATAATGCACAGCTAATTTTTCTATTTTTAGTAGAAAGGAGGTCTCATTCTGCCTCAGGCTGGTCTCAAACTCCTAAATTCAAGAGATCCTCGTGACTTGGCCTCCCAGAATATTAGGATTACAAGTGTGAGCCACTCCATTTTTTGTATTTTTTTTTTTTTTTGAGACAGAGCCTCAAGCTGTCACCCCTGGATAGAGTGCTGTGGCATCACAGCTCACAGCAACCTCCAATTCCTGGGCTAAAGTAAGTCTCTTGCCTCAGCCTGCCAAGTAGCTGGGACTACAGGCGCCCGCCCCAACGCCCGGCCATTTTTTTTTTTTGGTTGCAGCCGTCGTTGTTTGGTGGGCCCAGGCTGGATTCGAACCTACCAGCTCAGGTGTACGTGGCTGGCACCTTAGCCCATTGAGCCACAGGCACCAAGCCTGTATTTGTTTTTAATATACACAAAAAACATTGTGTTTTATTTTATTGATTTAGTGATTGACTGATTGAAATAGTATCTTGCTCTGTGGCCCAGGCTGGAGTGTAGAGGTATGATTATCGCTCACTGCCATCTCAAACTGCTGTGCTCAAGTGATCCTCCCACCTCAGCCTCCCAAGTGTCTAGGACTATAGGCATGTGCCACTATACCTGGATAATTTTTTCTTTTCTTTCTTTCTTTCTTTCTTTTTTTAGAGATGAGGTCTCACTCTGTTACCCAGGCAGGTCTTAAACTCTTGGCCTCAAGCAATCTTCCCACCTCAGCCTTCCAAAGAGCTGGGATTACATATGTGAGCCACCATGCTGGGACATTATTGTGCTTTAAATATTCCTTTCCGGGGCGGCTCCTGTGGCTCAGCGAGTAGGGCGCCGGCCCCATATACCGAAGGTGGCGGGTTCAAGCCCGGCCTCGGCCGAACTGCAAAACAAAAAAATAGCCGGGCGCTGTGGCAGGCGCCTGTAGTCCCAGCTACTCGGG
>CAUYON010183927.1:0-35473 GCA_963573935.1 Arctocebus calabarensis | reverse complement strand
CCCTGGGTAGAGTGCCGTGGCGTCACACTGCTCACAGCAACCTCCAGCTCTTGGGCTTAAGCGATTCTCTTGCCTCAGGCTCCCTAGTAGCTGGGACTACAGGCGCCCGCCACAGCGCCCGGCTATTTTTTTGTTTTGCAGTTCGGCCGAGGCCGGGCTTGAAGCTGCCACCTTCGGTATATGGGGCCGGCGCTCTGCTCACTGAGCCACAGGAGCCGCCCTATTAATTAATAATCTTGTGACTCAAATCCCATGACCCAGGTTTCATGCTGCCCCGTGTCAATGACTCTACTGATTAATCAGTAACCTTTCTACTACACATATCTAAAATTATTTTTATACTATATAATTAAAAACAAAACCACAAAACAAAGCTGTAGGGGAATAAGCTGACTGAACGCTTGACCCTTAACAGACCTTCTGGAGGCAGTTATTCGTCTTAGGGAGTAGTCTGGAAATTCCTGAGATTTTCCTGCAGGCTTGCCTCCACGAAGCCAGGCCTCTAGTCACTTGCTACGTGACCAGGCCTTTAGCCACTCATGGAGTTCTATCCACGTTTTTTCCTTCCTTACTCATAAAAGACTTTAAACTTATTCTCTCAAAATGGGACTATTTAAAGATTTATTTGTAGGCTTTCTGCCTATAGCTCAGAGTGGCTGCAGCCCTTACATGCAGTCTTCCCACCTGGGCAGGCAAGGCCCTGATGTATCTGTGGCTGTTCTGGTCATGCCAGCTTCCTTAAGGAGAGGGCAGCGTGTGTCATTGGGGCTCTGCGTGCAGACGTGGCCTCTGGTCTGCATGATACATCATTTTTGCTTCATGCCTCATGCTGGGAAATGATGCTTACCTGAGCTATTTTTAACCAAAAGGAATCAGGAATTTTTGCCGTGGTCATGAAGGGTGGTAGTTATTCTGAGAGCAGCTGATGGGTGAACCAACAGGATTTGAAAATCTTTTTAGGGCAAAAATAAGTAGATCAATACAATGGGAGGATGAGAGAAGCCATCATAGTTTTTTTTTTTTTTTGAGACAGAGCCTCAAGCTGTCACCCTGGATAGAGTGCTGTGGCGTCACAGCTCACAGCAACCTCCAATTCCTGGGCTCAAGCGAGTCTCCTACCTCCATCTCCCAAGTAGCTGGGACTACAGGCGCCCACCACAATGCCTGGCCATTTTTTGGTTGCTGCCGTCGTTGTCTGGCGGGCCCAGGTTGGATTTGAACCTGCCAGCTCAGGTGTACGTGACTGGCGCCTTAGCCCGTTGAGCTACAGGCGCTGAGCCAAGCCATCATAGTTTTTATCCTAAATCAACCAAAGCTTCTCCCTTTGAGTATTAGCACCTGGGGACTGGGAGGTCTACATGTTAAGCAGCAGTTGCTGTCAGCTCTGCTACAACACAGCCACCTGCTTAATTTCTTGTTGATTTTTTTCCCCCTAAATTTTGTGCTTATTCTCAGAGATGCTATCTTACAATTGGTGTGACAATTGTTTAGTTTTACCTTGCAATCTGAGATCGTGCCACCCCGTAGAGGAGAAGTGCAATAAACCATAGGAAAGGATGAGGAAGAAAAGCCCTGGGAAGGCACAGGGGCCCCGCTGCCATCGGAGGCGAGCTCCAGGCGCCCTGTGTTTGCTCATGCAGGTGTGGCCCTGCCGCCCGCCGCCACTGTGGGAGGCCTCCTTTAGGAGGACTTTGGCCACTTTAATCCAGCATACTTTTGCACATCTGCCTCCACCACCTGGGAGCTCCTGCCTGCTGGGGATATCTGGGGTGGGGTGTGTGTGTAGAAAGATGGGAAGGCTGCCTCCTTACAATGGGACAGGGGCCCTGACAGGAGCAGCTGGTGCAAATACTTGCCTAGAACTCTGGCCACAGTGTCCACTGTCCTGGATATAGATGAGGCTGTTAAATAAATGACCATTTAAAAATGAAAGAGAAAGGGCTGAGTGAGGTGGCTTATGCCTGTAATCCTAACATTCTGAGAGGCCCAGGCAGGAGGATCACTTGAGCTCAGGAATTAGACACCAGCCTGAGCAAGAGCGAGACCCCATCCCTACTAAAAGTAGAAAAAAATTAGCCGGGTGTGGTGGCAGGTACCTGTAGTCCCAGCTACTAAGGAGGCTGACCAGGAGGACCACTTGAGCCTAGGAGTTTGAGGTTGCTGTGAGCTGGGCTGAAGCCACAGCATTCTACCCAAGTGACAGAATGAGACTGTCTCAAAAAACGAAACAATGAGGGAAGGGGAGCCGCTGTGTGGCCCCCAGGTGGAGCCCTGCCCTCCCCTCCCTTCCTACTCTGTCTGCACAGCGACATCCTTCCTTTCGCTCTCAGACCTCAGTTCATCGCCGCTTTTCCATCCTCATTTTTGTCCCTATGTTATTAGCCTGAGATCTTTGCTTCACTCAGCAAATCTTCATCACTTATCACCTGCCATGGGCTGGGTGCTATGCTGGGAGCAGGGGCCAGAGGTGTGGAGCCTGTTGGTACCAAACAGAGTGCTGGAGGGGCCCCCTGGCCTTGGTGATGGAACCAAATTCAAGAGCCCCTCGCCTGGGCCTCCGTCTCTGCCTCGTTCCCCGTCCATCCCTGGGGCAGGCAATCCCATGCCTGGTCCTGGAGTTGGTTGTCCCCAGATATTTGGACTACAACTAATATTTAAAAAGTTACAGTCTCAAAAAAAAAAAAAAAGTTGCAGTCTCATCTACTGTGTAATGTTGAGTAAGCCCTTGGGGAAACAGCTCTCCTTCTCCATCACCATCCCTTCCTATAAGACAGGGCAATTTAAATAAAGTGCCCAAATGGTAGCTTCAGACCACAGGTACTTTTTCTCTCACGGTTCCAGAGGCAGGAAGCTTGCAGACAAGATGTGGGCAGGGCGGTGGTCTCCTCTGAGCCTGCAGGTGGTGGGTCCTTCCTCACCTCTCCCATGTCCTGATGGCCCCAGTGTCACCTCTCCCATGTCCTGTGGCTGTTCTGGTCATGCCAGCTTCACTTGGCTGCCTCCTTCCTGCTCAGGTGTGTCCTCACCTTAACTAATTACATCTGCAAGGACCCTGTTTTCACACATGGTGACATTCTGAGGGTCAGGGCTTCAACACATCCTTTTGGGAAGGGACACAACTGACCCCACAATAAAGGCCATCACCCCGTGTCGGGACTGTGCTCTGTGTGTGGTGTGTCAGGCTTTATGAAGAGTCCTTTTCTGCAGCTAAGTGAGGGTTCCCATGACCCAAGTGGGGCCTTCCTGTTAATCTGCACCTGTGCTCCAGGCTTGCCTGCTAGGGTCCCGCAGCCCGAGCAGCCCATGGGCCTTAGAGGTCTGAACCGCCTGCCCCTCTGGCTCCAGGGATCCCTAGTGCTGTTTGAATTTCCTCCCCTGCTTCCTCCTCAGACTGGAGGAGGGATTTCTTAGCTCCCCTGAGCTTTTGTGGCCTTCCTAGGGTGTGTTTTTCATCCCACTTTCCTCCTCTCGGCCCTGGGCCCTGGGCCAGGCAGGGTTGCCCTCTTTGAAGTCCTCACTAAACCCAGGGGCAGCAGCAGCAGCAGTTGACAGGCAGCTGGACACCACCATCTGTCCACCCGGAAATGCAGGCAGCCACAGATGCCATTCCCCATCTCGACCTAGGGAGTGTAACTTAACCTATGGTGACTTTATTTCCACTGGTTATATACTAGGACATACGGGCATGGCCTGGCACCCAGGGCAGCAGGCTGCTGGTGAGCCATGTAGGGTGGGGACCCAGATCAGGCCATCCCCTCAGAGCCCCCAGACAGTCTGATACTGAAGGGGAGGGAAGTGTACAGTAGAGTGTACTGGGAGCCCAGGTGATGCCTCAGGAGCAAGAGGGCGGGGTGGCCTGGCAGGTGCCTTTGCCCTTCCAGGTGGTACTTAGCTCTGATTCCACAGCAGATCCAGGTGGTAGAGGCCCAGGCTGGTGGCCTCCTGTGCAGGGTGGGGCTGCAGACCCAGAGTCTGACAGTGGAGGCTGTGCCTCCTGGAGCCCGAGGTCCAGGCACGCCCACATGCACTGCCCGGCATGGTCCTAATGGTAGTTGGTATCCGGAAGCCAGAAGCCTGGTGTGACAGTATAGGGGCAAGAGGAACAGAGGGAAGTGACTGTCCCCAAAGGATCAAGAGGCTCATGTTGCCCCCACTTCTATATATCAAGAGAGCGACTTTCTCTCCATCTCTGAGGTCACCTAATATGATAAAGGTGCCAAAGTTGATATGAGTTATTTGGGTTTTTTTAAACACAAAAACCTATAAGTGGAATACGCACGTCTGGTATCCTGCTGAGCGGCAGCCGATTCCCTACCTGGCTCTCCAGCCACCTGCAAGAGGGGGTCTGTCTTGTACCCACTGAAGTTTACGCACTCAGGACTTCAGTGTTCTGGTGGGATTCTGCACAAGTCGCTCCTGGGAACCTGGCGTGTCCTCCTCGCTTGAGTTTGCAGAGTGTGACTTTGCTTGTGTTGAAGAGCATATTGTACCCCACTTCTGAGACCTGAAAGTGGTTCCCAGACAGGGTGGGGTTGCTTCCTTCAGGTAGCATGTTGACTCCCCTGACCTGACATTTGAGGAAGTGTCAGGTTTCAAATCTCGGTGTCCCCGCCCCTCATTCAGGCAGCAACTTTGAGGAAATTGGTATTGAGCCTGCTGGATGGGGAAGGAGTGTGTGCTAAGACAGCCTGACCCTCCTGGTGCTGCCCGGGTCTCTGGCCTGGACCCCTCTACAGGTGCAAGACCCTTCAGACCTCCCTCTTGCCATTTGCAAGTGGAGGCCTGAGGACACACGCAGGCAGCGGGATTAGCCCTGCAGTCATCATCTGGCAGCCAAATAAGGGGCCAAACCAGGAGCAGACTGGCTGGGGCAGGAGCTCTCAGCAGGCCTGGCTTCCCAGGAACTAGCACAATCCTCAGGGAGCAGGAAAGGGGATTTCTGCAGCACCTTTCCTGAGAGAAATGCATCTGCCTCTCCTGGGCAGGCTGTGTGTGTGCATGTGTTGTGAGTGAGCGTGGATGCTTGTACGTGGTGTGTGTGTGTTTTGTGTGTGCCTTGTGCATTTGTGTCATGCATGCATTGTGTGTGTGTTGGGTGCACTATTGTGCATTTGTGCGTGTGTTGTATGTGTGCAGCATGTGCATTTGTGAGTTGTATGCACACGCATGTGTGTCGTGTGCATGAGTATGTGTGCGTTGATGGCATCTCAGCCTCCCCGGGGGGGAAGCATGAGTCCCTTGGGCTCTGGTGAGTCATACCTGGTGGGCTTGCCCTGCAGCAGTGACTCACTGTGCAGGAAAGCAAGACCCAAAAGTCCGCTCACTCTGTCAAAACAAAGGATCCAAGATAAAGGTTTGTCTATTGAAGATAAGGCCCCTGACTGATCCCAGGAGGTCAGGACGCACCATGTGTGTCCTCCTGAGAATACAGACTTGGAAAGAGGTGCTTAAAGAACAGCGTCTGTACAGGAATGAGTTTCTCTGGCTTTATCTCTCTCCTCTCATGGTGGCGGTTGGTTTCTGCCCCCCACCCTCTGCAGAAGCTCAGGGTCACCCTCCCACTGCCCATCGGGCTGCAGGCCCCAGCCTGGCCTCACCACAGCACCACAGGGGCCTTGCTGCTCTCGCTGGCTGCTTCCCACCTCTTGTCTCTTCCTTCCCGGATTCCTTCTCCTTCCCAGCCCTAAGCTTCCTCTGCCCCCAGAAGATGGCCTCCCCATGCCCAGAGGGCCAGCACATGCCTACAGGGAGAAAAGACAGCTCCATGCTCTGAGTGCCCATGTGTGCTGGGCTCCTGCCCCCTCATTACCCTCCCAGCATGTCCCCTCTCCGGGCAGCATGTGACCTTAGATCCTTTTAGAGAGTGGGGAACCAAGGCTGCAGGTGGTTAAATAACGTACCTTAGGCCACCCCACTGGGCAGAGTGGCAGTCAGACACAGCCTGGGCTTCTCCAAGGGCCATCTTCTTCCCTGCTCTCACTCTCCATCCTGCTCACCCCTGGGACTCAGATGCCATCTGTTAAAATTACATCTGTGAGGTGAGATGCCCATGAAAATTCATCACTGGCGCTTGCTCACTGTTCTGGGAACAAGGAAGGTGGCCCTGCTGGAGGGAGGGGATGCAGATTTAGGGTGTGAAGAAGTGACTGTTTTAGACACCCTTTCTCCTTGCCCAGGAATAGGGGTGCTCTGGGCCCTGCCTGCCTGCCAGGGTTTGCAGAAGCTGGTTCTGTGCAAGTCTCAGCGCAAGAGGGGCCTGGCCTGGAAGGGGCGTTAATAGCATGCAGCAGTCAGCGTGAAGGATGACATTCCTTAGCTTTAATCAGATCCTGGGCAAGTTTTAAGAGTTGTCTTTATATAAAAACACTGGCTGAGTTGGTTTCTTTCCCAGGAATCTGGGCTGGTATAGGTCACACGTGCTGGACATTTGCATGCACTGCATTTATTCGATGGTGGCCAGCTATGCCAGTCATTAAACAACCTACTATTTAACTTTTATTGGTAGGATAAGGAAGGGTACGGAATTTTGCTGGTACTCAATACCTGGAAATAGACAGTGGATTTTTCCCTGGGAGATTAAAGAATAGGATTCCAGTTCAGCAACACAGACACTAGGGTCATGTCTGTCGATCCTGTGGTTCTAATTTTCAAGTCCTCCACTGTGGAATTACTAATGCATGTGTGATCAGAGTGTGATCTCTCCTGTGCAGGGAGCTGCCCTGTAAGGGAGCAGGCTGCTGAGGAATGGAAAGGCCGAGCCACAGCGCCCAGGGTGGCCCTGCCAGGCCAGGGTAGAGTTGCGCAGATAAAGGCTGAACATCTGATAGCCACTGCACCCTGCTCAGGATGGTACTTTGTGTCCTTTTAAAACTCCCTTGCACTCCAGTATCACAGAGGCCTGTGGGTCGCTCTGACGTAGCTGTGTAGGTGGGTGATAGATTTTTTAAAGTATGTCATTTGTTTCTCTGCAGGTGCTGTCACACTGGCAGCTGGTAGAAATTGTATGGTGGACATTGACTGAGTGGCCTGTTTAAGACACAGAACCAAGGCCAAGTTCAAGTTGAGTCTTGACCTGTGTTGTCAAGTTCAGGGCTGACTAGTGTAGTCAGCTGGATCTTTTTTTTTTTTTTTTGAGACAGAGCCTCAAGCTGTCACCCTGGATAGAGTGCTATGGCATCACAGCTCACAGCAACCTCCAATTCCTGGGTTCAAGTGCGTCTCTTGCCTCTTGCCCCCAAGTCGCTGGGACTACAGGCGCCCGCCACAACGCCTGGCCATTTTTTGGTTGCAGCCATCATTGTTGTTTGGTGGGCTGAATTCGAACCCGCCAGCTCAGGTGTACGTGGCTGGTGCCTTAGCCCACTGAACCACAGGCGCCGAGCCTCAGCTGGATCTTTTGGCTGCAGCCTACTCATTGTAGTTCATGCTGCCCTTTCTCAGTAGCTCTCTGCTGCTTAGCTGTCCAACAGGGTAAGGCAGGGGCTCTGAGGGAGGTCAGACTAAAGTTCCAGAGTGCACTGGAACTCCTAAAATGGGGGTGGGGTGTCACTGGGCTCTCCAGGGAGGTGGGTAAGGTTGTGTCCTGGGAGTGTGAATCCCTGCAGACCCGGGAGGGGGGTGGGGAGGCGTCAGGTCCGAGCCCTCCCCTCTCTGCAGACCCCTCCTCAGAGGCTGGGGAGCTGCCGGAGCACCCACTCACCACCCAGCCGTGGGCAGGCAGCAGCGCCAGCCATGTGTTGGAGGAGCAGAGGCCACCGCCATCCACTGTCTGCCCTTCATTCTGGCTGGTGTCAGGTCACAGGCGGCCAGATCCCGTTACCCAGCTCAGGACACTCAGTTTCATTGAGGAATATCTTCCCCTTTCTGTTTCCTTGTGCCACAGACGATTTACATGGATGACGGTGTGTCGTCTTTTGTCCAGATCAGAGGGTCCGTTCCGCTGTTCTGGGAACAACCAGGGCTTCAGGTAGGTAATTTTAAAAGGGACAATGTCCCCTTGTGTCACTGTTCACCTGGCTTCTCCTCAGCAACTATTTATTTCTTTTGACACGTTCCTTCCATGGTGTGGTGACTGGCCTTCCTCAGCCCATTTGTGTTGAGCTGAGCTATGTGCGGCACCTGCGTACAGAAAGCACGCACCTGGCTCAGAGGCTTTCTTTTTGTGTGTGTATGTATGGAGGGGGGTCTGTGGTGTCCTGCTCGGCAGGCTTGTGGCGTCTTGCTGTGGACTCTGGTGCGGAGCTGTGGCGGCTGCTGTGTGACGGACCCACGTGCTGTGCTTGGGCAGAGTCACCTTATGTTAGACCCCCAGCCTTTCCATTCCTCAGCAGTGTTGAGAACATTTTTGAGAGCTGCGGCTGTGCGGTAGGCCTGGCACTGGGTGCTTGCTGTGGGGCCATGTGACAATCGCACAGCTTTCTCGTGATTTCTAAAAATATCCCCTATCCCAGGGCTGTGGTCAGCACTGGAGGAATTTGGCTTTCTGTCTCCTGGGCAGAGCTCAGGGCGGGAAGACGTCCCAGAAACACATCTGTGTTCAATGAAATGATGGTGCCTCTTCCGGTGGCTTCTCTTAGCAAGTCGGGACACAGGCTGAGTGCACTAGAGATTCCTCCACACCCATCAGGCATCTTCTTCCCTGTCCTGAGGGAACATTGGTGCCTTCGTCTGCTGCAGACCTTTTTACCGAGGGCTCTCATGTGACGGCAGTTGGGTCATCAGCCACCAGCTGAAGGGGCCCAGAGCACCATCTGCCAGGTTCCTCGAGGTGTTTGACACAGCTGGGCTTAGAATCCCCAGACGTGGGTCCAGCTTGGTAGCACAGCACTTAGCCTGACCTGGTGCCTAGCAGTGGGTGAGTGACTCACCGCCAGGGCCGAGGGTGTGCTGACGGTGTTGGTGACACAGCCGGTCAGCTCACAGGGTGAGATGGGTGGACTGGCATCTGGTGAGAGAGGGCTTCGTTGACATTCAGTCTTTGCACTAGACAGGGACAGCCAGGAGGCATGAGATGGCGTCTAGAGAGCACTCCTGGGGACATTTCTAACCTTCCTCCAGAGCTGTGATGCCCAAGGGAGGTGTTTTTGACAAACAGCTTTACTGAGGTGCAATTTCTATACTGCACACTTTGGCCATTGAGAACATACAGCGGAATGGTTTTTAATGCTTTCGCAGTTGCGTGACCATCATCGGAATCTAACTTTACGATGATTTCATCACTGCTACGAAGCCTGGTACCGGTTAGCAGGCAGTCCCCTCCCTCCAAACTCTCCCTTGGGCCCGAGGGACGGTTAATCTGCCCTCTGGCTCTCTAGCTTTCCTGTAATAGACATTCTAGACGGGTCTTGAAACTTGGTTTACTTTAAATTGGGGGTTTTCCTTTGGAAACTTTGTGAGCTCTGTACTGGGAGAATGAGGAAACTGTTCAAGCGCGTATAGACCATAAAGGGAATGGGGAGACTACGTCGCGTTTCATGTAGAATTTGTGACAAATCCCAAAGCTGGGGGGATGGTCATGATAGGGTCTGCGATTTGTGAAGACCTTTTGAGGTTGGCCGTCTGTTTCACTCCTTCAGTGTGGGAGTCCTTCTTCCAATAGGCCCCGACCGGAGATGCTCTGACCACTAGCGACTTTCTCCTTGGCTTGTGCCACTGGGCCTGGCTCTGCAGAGAGGCCCAGGCTGCCAGGAGCGTGAGAGATTCTTCTCCATGAGACACACCCGCAGACCTCCGGGGAGGAGTCTCCTGTTCCCCCTTCCTCTTCTGTCTTCTCCGAGGGCTTCTGATTCCTTAGCTGTCTCTGTCCTATTTCTAGGACTCTCCGCGTCCTCATCCCCCTTGTCTAAAACCAAAACTTATTTTCATTCCCCTCTTTCATTTAATTTTGGTCTCTAGCTAGATCTTCCTGATGCTCTGGACACAACCCAAACTGCCATGGAATGACCGTGCCTTGATACAGCATGATCTGGGGACACTGGCCCTTGGGTGTTACAGCATTTTGAAAGCTGTGTCACCCTTTCAGATTCTGAGCAGTTACTTTTTGCCAAAGCCTCTGTGGTTCCTTCAAAGCAAGTTTCAAAAGGCTTTAGTGTTCTTTAATCTTATTAAGGATTTGCTGACCTTTGGGCCTAATACCCATGTTTATCCTCTAAGTACCACCCGGCATGGAAGACAGATTAAGTCATCTTCAGAGGGGAGGGGATGGGTATGGCAGCTGTGAGTGGTCTCTGGCCACCCAGCCTGAACTGTCAGTATCAAGCCTGGGGATTGTCATTTTTGGTGATTTTCCTCCATTTCAACATTTCCCCTCCTTCTTTCACTTAGGTTAGATGAAAAGTTCAGAGATTTGGGGTGGATAGCTTACATATTACATTTGCTGTGCCTTCTTGGGAAGAACCATGAGCCCTTCAGGGGTGGGGGCAGGACAGGCAGGGACAACTATGGGGGAGGATTTGTCTGCGTGTTTGATGGTACATCCTGCTTCCATTTCTGGCAGCCATGTACCTTTAACAATTTTGTTTTCACCATGTAAATAGGTTGTGTCATTTATAAATAGCCACATCAAAATTTTACTCTTAAAACAAATTGCTCCCCTGGAATATCACTAGCTGTGCCTAGAATCTATTTGTGGTCTAGTGGCATTGATTGAAGACTTTGCTCCCCTTGTCACTTGAGACTCCCTCCCCTAACGTGTGTTGGCACACACATATCCTGCACAGGTGAGTTTGGTCTGTGTTTTGAAGTTTTACATCACTGAACCAACTGGAGGGGGTGCAAAGTGGACTGGGCCTCTGCTGCCCGCATTCCCCAGCTCCTGAGCCTTTACTGGGTTCTTGGATGCCTGCACTGGCTGTGCACAGTTGTGTCTTTGTACCTTTCTTTGTTCCTCAAAGGACGTGAGATGACTTACGGTGTAACAATTTAAAAAATAAGTGAAGAGGTTGGAGGAAGGCAAAGAATATTCTCAATGAAAGTGAACTGGAGTCAGGGCCAGAGCTGGTGCCCACGCCACATGCTCTGGGTCCGGTATGCTTGTGCAAAGGAGAGTTATGTCTGTCCCAGGCGTCCCAGCAGCCACCATGTGTCACATGTTACTTCTGACACCACTTGCCAGGGCCCAGAACTGGCCAGGTCTTGGGGCCAGCTTAACTAGGTTCTGGGCACAGACCACTAAGTTACCTTGCTCAGGTTCAGTCTCTCTTAGGTGCCTGGGGCTAATCTACTTTAGCTGGAGAGAAAGTCTTTTTTATTTTTATTTTTTTGACTTAAATACATATATTTTATTATTCTTCATTACATTATTTCCCCCTCCACCCCCCCCAGTGGTGAGACAGAATTTATTTACAGACCAGAATACAGAAAACACTAAAGCTCCTGTTAGAGGGAGAGCATTCAAATGGGGAGAGAGAAGCTCTCTCCGTTTCTCCCGGTCTTTCCCAGTCTCCTCCTTTAGGCCTTTAGTCTCAGGGTATATATAGGTGTATGGGTTCCTTGGCCAGGAAACGAATGAATACAGTCCCTTCCACCGGGGACAAGGTGAATGAATGTGTCAGTGAATGGATACAGTCCATTCATGGAATTGAGGCCTAGGAAATTAACAAGAAATTGATCTACGCATAGGAAATGGGGGTTCCACATTTAGTCCTAAGTGTAAAATGAAGGAGACACCAAGGCACAGGTGTCTCCTTGGCAGTTGTCCAGCCTTTTTGGCTATTGGAGCCTCTGGTGGGGGGTTGGAGGTCCTCTCCTTGCCTGTCATCCAGCCCGCTGGTTCTTCAGCTGGCTGCCACAGCACCGACAGCACCAAGGAGGAGGCGGCAGGTCCACCAGCCCCGCTGAGCTGGCTAAAGCGCCAAATGTCCTGCATCAATCCTCCCTATCTGAGTAGAAACTCCAACTGCTGTTAGGGAAAAGGGGCGAAGACTCGATCTAACTGCTTCCTGCTGAATCAGGGGATGATAGAAGGGGGCAGTTGGGGTTTCTCCAGAGGAGAGTGATACAGGGGTTCATGGACTGGAACCATCTTTATTGCGTGTGGCTTGATGACATTTCTGGAAAACGTAAATCTGATTAGTGTGATCAGTAATAGGCAAAGGTAGAACAGCGTCAGGTCAGAAGCACTTATTCAGTGATGCTAAAAGAAAACCATATTAGGATTTTTCTTGCTATTTCCTAAATAATAACTTCAAACTTTCTTTTGGCTCACAAGTGTAGGTGGTCTGTGGTTGGCTGTCATCATGAGAGAGACAGTCTTAGAGAGAGAAAAGCAGTCTTCTTAGAAAGATAGATCTTAGTCTTTAGCAGAGCTTTGTAACTTTCAGCAGAGAGATACCATGCTGGCGTTCTGCAGGCAGGAGAGGAGACAGAGTCAGAGTAAGCGGGTCCGTGATAGAATGCGCATGCTCCTGACTGCCTTCTCCTCCAGCCTAATATAAGGCTGAGCTCGTGCGTCTCAACACCACAGGTGTAGAGACTGCCAATTCACCACTGCTCTCATCTCGCGAGCTCTCATGCTTGTTAGGAGAGCTAAATCCCTCTCTGCGCCCTTTCCACCCGGGTGTTCCATTATTGAGCCATACAGGTATTTCTTATAACTCTCACTCCTAGCCATAGGCTATATGGGCTGCAACAACCATGGCAAGAACCCCAGAGGCGAGGCGTGTATCCTAGTGACGCCTCAGTGTGGTTTGAGCAGAGCCTGACAGTAGGGCTGAGATCCCTCAAGAGGCCAGCCTGCCCGGGCTGAGGGGAGCAGGGCAGCTGCTGAGGGGTTCAGAAGGTACCCTTTGGGGTTCTTGTCTTAACTGACTGGGGACAGCTGGAGAAATCTCTCAGGCAAGAAGTCAGCCTGTCTTTGCAGAGGGAATGATGGGTGCAGATGTTGTGACCCTGGAGTCATGACCCCATCTGGAGAGGAGCACTGGGCCAGCTGCTTGGAGCCCTAGGTATGAGAGGTACAGCAAAAGGGAGACGGGAAAGGTGGGCAGCGGCCAGGTCAGGACAGTTGTGGATATTGCACTGTGGAGTTTGTGTCCCACCCCAGGAGCTGCCAGAGCTGCAGTGCCCGACTTTGCTACATGCTGGAATCACCTGCAGAGCTTTACAAAATCCTGCACCCAGGCTGACACCTTGCAGATTAAATTAGTGTCCAGGGCTGGGGCCTGGCAGCTGTCTTTTGAAGATCCCTAAGTGACTCCGGTGTGCAGGAAAATGCGATGCTGTGGGTCTGGTGTGCTTGTGCAAAAAACCAGTTTCAGGGAGGGATTGGGAAAGGAAGAGCAGATAGAGGGAAGGAGCAAGGTGGGTGGGGTCTTAGTGTGTGCCACACCTTTTGGGGGCAAGACACAATTGTAAGAGGGTCTTTAATAAATGTAATCAGTGTAACCTGGTTTCTTGTACCCTCAATGAATCCCCAACAATAAATTAAAAAACAAAAATGTTTTACTGAGTTTGGACTAGGTGCATGGAACTTTGATTTGTAGCATTTGTCCATTGCTGTGGTTTAAATGCTCCCTTTGTGAGCATATTCACCAGTGTGATATCACCGAACTTAGGGTTGGGAAGAACTATGTTTGCGGTTGGCTTGTGAGCTGGTAGCAGCTGACTCTGCCCACAAGGGGCACTGCCCTGAGGGTTTCATGGTATGTTTAGACATCAGTCTGGTGAGTTTAGTTCCAAGGGTAAGACTGCAGAGAGGGACACAGATGGAAGTTGCGGGGGATGAGATTTATTGGTAGCCTTCAGTAGGGTAGGAAAAGGGGGACAGGTGGGGCGGTTGCAAGGCACTGTTTGTGGTCACAGGGGCTGGGCAGACAGCCAGGAGTTCTCCAGCCTTGACTGGTCTGATGGCCAATTCCCTAAACCCAGTCTCTGGGTGACAGGGTTGAATTAAGGCCTTCAGGGGCAGACAGGAGTCCTTGTAGGGCCAGACAGAGAGGACGAGGTAGAGAAGGAGGCTGACGACTGGCGGCTCCCAGGGGCCAGTGTCAGCTGTAGGTTCTGCCCCCAACTGCTGCTCCTTCCTGACTCAGTGACCTCAGGAATGGGCGACACCAGAGAAACGAGATGTGGTCAGTGTTGGAGCACGACAGAGGTGGAGGGGAGGATGTGAGGCCTAAGGAATCCAGACTAAAGGGGTGTACAAGGCCGGTGCAGGGAGGATGGCCCCCGAGAGAAGGTGGGGCCCAGCCCCCTCCACTGCTGCCCCTGCCGTACCCTTCAGGAGATAGAGGCTTCCATGGTGGGCTGTGCCTGGTCAGGAGTCCCCCGTGGTGTGGACATGGCCCCAGGGAGCTATCCTTCCCGGCAGCACCTCTGCCCCTTCCCAGCCAATAGCAACTTGAGCAAAAAGGGAACATGGGAGGGAGAAGGGAGGCTGCCGCACCGCCCAGCCTTCACCTGGGGGCCGGTGGGGATGCAGGCTCCTGGCTCCACACCAGAGTTTGGTTCAGCAGATCTGGGCGGGGCTGAGACTTTGCATTTCTAACAAGCACCCGGGGAAGGTCCAGGGACCATACTTAGAGAACCACTGGGGTACCCCTACAGATCCCTTCTGCCCATTTCCTGCTCTGGCCCTTCACCCTTGACTTCTTAGTGGCCCCAGCTAGGGACAGTGGGTTACCCATAGTGGGATGTGTCCATGCGTGTGACAGTCATGTCTGTCTCTTGTCCAGGGCAAGGCCTTGGATCGATGCCCAGGGAGAGGCCCTGGAGAGACGCACCCGGCCCTCCCCTGGGCTGTAGCCTCCCCTCTGTTAGCTGCTGATTCCAGGGCTCCGCCTCTGCACCCCACCTCCCAGAGCCCCCGCTGATGGGAGGGGAGCCCGTAATGGGGAGATGTCCTCTGTCACCTTGTTAGGCTGCTTGATGCCAGTACTCAGTGGCACAGTTTCTACCAAATTAGCTTGCACGTGTCACACCAGCTTATTAGAAACTTTGACAAGCGTTTGGCCTTTCTGGGTGGTCCTGGCTGGGTGGCAGTTGGCAGTGGTCTCCTCCCCGTCTCTACATGGCTCCCTGTGCCAGATCGTGGTGCAGTTTGTGAGGGGACCAAGGTCATGTTTGTGACAGGGGCATTACAGAGCCTGCACCTGTAGTCTCTACCTGTTCAAAAGAAGAGACTTGGGGTCATGACCGGGAAAGAGAAAGGCACGTCCAGTAATACGGCTCGTCACAGCCGAAACCCAGGCTCCTGAGCCCTGGGCTGGTGCTTTCATATTCGCTGCCTCAGCCTTCAGTGGCCTTTCAGATGGCAGCTGAGGGGACAGAGACCCGTGCTCCGCCAGGTGCCTTCCTGTACGCTCAGAGGCGAAGGAGAGCTACACCTCGGGGTGTAGGAGGAAGCAGTCTCCTGAGTAGCGCCCAGGCCATGAAAGTTTGCAAATCAAGTATCTGACGCCTCCTCATCCAGGTCCCCATGGTTACTGGGGAGAAACAAGAAGGGCAGGCTCGGCCCAGGCAGCAGAGTGACGGTGCTGGTTCCAGCCTGCCCTAGGGGCCCCGTCAGCTAACGGCCGCCTCATTTTGCTGACTCATTTCCCTTGTGACCGGTGTGTCTTAGCGTCAAAAGGGATTTGGATCCTTGTTGAATCACATATATAGAACATTTCTAAATCCATTGCTGAGAAACCAGTTCTCCAGATGACGCTTCCCTCGGGATGCAGGGGCGGCCGTGTGATAATACGTGGTGCACACTCAGCGTCGGGCACATCCCATAATACGGACGACTCTAACGATACCACTTTTGCAACATTCAAACACAAGCCAAATCAAACAGGACATGTTAAAAAACCTTTTTCTTGAAATAATTTCTGACCTGTGGGAAAGTCCTACGAGCGGAGGGACAGTTCTGTGTGTCCGGCACCCACGCTGGGTGAGTTTCTAGCCTCTGTTGCACCTGTACATGTTAATTATTTTCCGAACCGCCCGAGAGTATGCTGCATAGGTTGTCTCTTTACCTAAGTGCAAAATAAACTCTTACATCACTGTGGCGTACGGACACACAGGAAATGAATGTTGACGCAATCATTTTGTCTGCGGTCTGCATTCCAGATCGCAGTCGTCTCGATCGTGTCCTGTGTGACACCCCCTCCATCCCGCTCTTAGCCGTCACATCTCTGGTCCTCTTTAATCTCCATCTGTTCCTCTGCCGGGCAGACTTTCATAGCACTGATGTTTTTGGAGCATGCAGGCCTTCTTCAAAAAGCCCCTGCTTTGGGTTTTCCTGGTGTTTCATTATGATCAGATTCAGGGTTAGGCCCTGGCCAGAGTGTTGCCTCAGTGACACCGTGTCCTTCTCAGAGAACCCCTCTGGAGGCAGGGGGTGTCCATCTGCCTTTTGGCAGTGGTGTTAATTTTGGGCACCCACTCAAAGCTCTGTTCCCTTCATCCACTTACAGTTAGTGTTTTCCCTTTCAGCTGATAAGCAGTCTACAGGAGACACTTTGAGACCATGCTAGTGTCCTGCTCCTCCTCAAACTTGAGATTTATTATCAGCGGGATACGACTCCAACAGGGACCTTACCTAACAAACACAAATATTGTAACCTGATTGTACCCTCATTAATCTGAAGTAAAAAAAAAATCTCTCATCAACAGATAACTTCTGCTGAACACAAGCTTCTAGTAATTTGGTCAAAACTGTGCCCTGAGCAATTCTTTACTATGACAGTTGTAAACTGATGATTTTCCACTAATGCCTCCGCTTTTATCAGTTGGTGTTCTAATATAAGGAAGAGCCTCCTTTTCTCTCCCATTGATCCACCCACACACTCATCCAGCCCCCCATCCGCTCATCCATCCATCCAAATGATATTTCTGTCCATCCATCCATCCACCCACCCATTCATCTATCCGTTTATCTATCTGTCAGTCTGTCCGTCCCTCTGTCCATCCCCGTGCCACTTATCCATCCATTCACCTATACATCCACCCATCTCTCTGTCCATCCACCCACCCGTCCATCATCACTGTAGATGTGTGGATTCTATTTTACTCATCAGGTTAATCCATTCTTTAAATAGTTTGATCCTCAGGCTCAGCACCTGTAGCCTAGTGGCTAGGGCGCCAGCCACATACACCGGGGTTGGTGGGTTTGAACCCAGCCCGGGCCTGCCAAGCAAACAACAATGACAACTACAACAAAAAATAGCTGGGCATTGTGGCGGGCATCTGTAGTCCCAGCTACTGAGGCAAGAGAATCGCTGAAGCCCAAGAGTTTGAGGTTGCTGTGAGCTAAGACGCCATGGTACTCTACAGAGGGCAAAATAGTGAGATTCTGTCTCAAAAACAAACAAACAAAAAGTTTGATTCTCAAATTGTCCCAGATTTGGCCAGTGAAAGCTCTACAAACTGGCTCCAGTTACAATATATATTTTAAATTTGTTTTTTAAACTAAATGACTACTTATTAAATACTAAATAGTAAGGCAAATTAGATGATTAGGATCATTGAGATCTGGGGGAAATTGAGGTCCCTGAAGGAGCAGAGGAACCTGGGAAGCTGTTTCTCTGTCCGGCTGGCTTGACTGACCCACTCTGAGAGAACGGGAACCTGACGTCTGCCTCCTGCTCCTACCTGGACCCCTCTTCCGCCTGTGGAAGAATTCTGGCTGATGGGTCCCTAATGCAGCTAGGACTGGGCGGAGAGTGGATCTGTGTCCAGGGGGGCCAGCTGTGAAGGGCCCGTGAGGGGGCCGAGTGACTGCCCCCATGGCCTGGCTGGCAGTGGGGAGGAGAACGGGAAAACCATCGTGCTTCCGTCTACACGGCGGGAAGACTCACTGTGTTACCTCTCATTGTGTTAGGTTGGCTCCCATCGCCTGAGACTCCACAGAGGCCTGGAAGCCAACGCCCCTGCTTTTGACAGGTAGGGATTATCTGGCATTACTTGAGCCCATCGTCCTTGTCCTTAGGAGTCTTCCTCCCACTAGACAGTGGCACAGGGGACAGAGTGTGGCAGGGAGGGGAAGGAAATCCTGAGCCTTGATCTGCCTTTTACCCTGGTCCTTAATGCAGGAGGGGAGTTTACAAAATGGACATTACTTGTTCTCAGATTTCCTGAAGGTGAATTAATCACTGTTCAGGTAGCACTTTGCAATTATTTTCTCTTAGCAGTTTCTTCTTAAAATGAAGCCAATTCCCACTCTTACAGATTTTACTATTATTCATTTTTTACACATTACTCTAGAAAAAATTTTGGTGCATGTATATGTGTTTTTTTCTTTTTTTAAAACATAAATTGGATCATAATACATTTACTGCTTTGCAGCTTAAGAAAAGCCATTGCCAAGCTGAAGCATTTGTAATATGTATTGAAATAGTCAATAGCATCTTAAAAGATTTGTCTTTTTAAACTAACTACTAATTTTTATTATCTTAGTGAATATAATAAAAGTCTCAAAAGCATTTTTTTGGCTTGGCACCTGTAGCTCAAGTGGCTAAGGTGCCAGCCACATGCACCGGAGCTGGCGGGTTCGAATCCAGCTCAGGCCTGCCAGACAAGGACAACTACAACCAAAAAATAGCTGGACATTGTGGCAGGCACCTGTAGTCCCAGCTACTTAGGAGGCTGAGACAAGAAAATCACTGAAGCCAAAGAGTTGGAGGTTGCTATGAGCTGTGACATTATGGGACTCTGCACAGGGTGACAGCTTTTGAGACTCTGTCTCAAAAAAAAAAAAGGCATTTTTTTTAGCCAGCCATGGTGGTACGTGCCTATAATCTCAGCTATGTGGGAGCCGGAGGCAGAGGGATTGCTTGAGGCCAGGATTTGGAGACTAGCCTGGACAGCATAGCAAGATCCCATCTCAAAGAAAAAATAATTTTGAAAATGTTTTTTATCATTACACCTGAGGCTTTATTTGGACTTTACATTTGTGTGTATATTCTTCTATTGAACATAACACCAGTACCCTGAGCCCAGCTCCTAATTAGCATATTACAAAAAAAAGGGTTTTACTGTGAAGAGATATATACTCTAGTGATGAAAATGCTAATGCCTTTTTCCTGAACATTATTAGTATGTCTTAAACATTGCACATATGTAGTTCTAAATATTCTAGGGAATAATAAATATATAATTGAAAATGAAATTCTGCCTGAAGTTAACCCAAAACAAGAGAGGAGGTTATGCCGGGCTTGTTTCTGAAACCCTCATGTGTTTATGAGCTTTAAAAAAATACATGTATGTATTGTAAGCTCATTTTCAAGACTGAAGACTTTTTAGCATCCTGGGAATGCGTGGTGTGACCTTCGTCTTCCCACAGGCAGCCCAGAGGTGGCCTTGCCCTTGGACAGCGTCCCCTCTCCTCTGCAGGTCACAGAAAGACTTGCTGACACTATAAGTCCTTTTCCAGGCAGCTCCTGCTTATGGTCTGGCTTACAGGAAATCTCTTCATGCTTTTTAACCACAACGTTCAGTTGGAATCATTTGCCTTCATGTTCCTTGGAGGAGCTGCCCATTTTTCGTATTAATTGCTAACTGTGTTTGAGAGTAGTGTTGAGGAATGAAGTGGCACCTCTGTCCCCCGAGGGCAGCGAGCATCCTGGACTGCTGCACACTCCCTGGGGTGCTGCTAGATCCTTGTCTCCGGGACCTCACTGCACTCTCAAGAGTCTTTCAGTTCCTTGATGGATTTGTCCAGGGTAAACCCCTCCTTTCCTCTAAAAAATTCCTTCCATGGGTAGTTTTTCTACCCGTGGAACGCTTGGGTGTCCTTGTGGGCCATGGCTGACCGTGTGTGCCCTTTTTACCTGTGTGCACCATGCCTGAGGAGGTGTTTGGAGCAGGTCTTTGCTGTGGTGGCTCCAGCAGGGTCTTGCCATCTCAGTGTGGTGACAAGCTACCTTTCATGGGTGCCTGGATCTCCCTTGGCAGGACAGGAACAGTGCTCTACTTTCACCCTCTCTTTGCAAGCACCCTCAGTGTGCATGTCAGGCTGTGTTTGCCTCTTGGTCCCCCCCAAAGGTCAGAAGGGGGCTTCCAGTTAGAAATCTGACTCGTCAGTGTCCCCCAGATCCCTGTAGTTTTCCAGGTAGCTTCCTATAACAGTGACAGATGGGCAGAGGGAAGGAGCGGGGGGCCTACACACACAGAGCCACCCAGGCCAGGAGCCAGTCTGCATGTCACTCGGTGTTGATGCCAGGACCCTCACTTATACCCGGGGTCAGCAAATAAGAGTCTTTAGTTTATCTAAAGTCTGTTGTGTATTTTTACATTCAAGGGAAGGAAAGAAATACCCACTGCCATGTGTGGACATGGTCCTCATCACTTTCTCTCCCCTTTGACCTTCTCACGACCACTCTCTGCAGTGGGGGAGTCTCCTCACACAGACCAGGGGAGTGGCTCAGAGGGGTGAATCATTTGATCAAGGGAGTTTGGGGCTGGTGACAGGATAGAGTAATATTGAGTAATATGGAGTAATCATGAGTAAATACTGGTTCTGTTCCAGCCCTTGAAAGAAACAAGCCTGTGGGGTACAGCCCTGAGCTAGAAAACTGGGTGCCGAGGTTGAGAGCTTGCCTATCAGTTTTTCTAATTTCGAGGAACACAGATACCAAGCGAGATGAGAGGTTAATTCCAGAGATGTGCACGTTGCATTTATAAGACTATTCGTGAAAGGTCAAGTTCGCTGTTCTGGGTTCAATGGTAGTACATTATAGAAGGTCCTACATATCCTTCTCTGATCCCAGACTTGTGTAGGAGGAGTCTACCCAGCCAACAGTGACAGTGGCTGTGAGGGACTGTCCTCTCTAGCCCAGGCTCCCTTTTCACACTTTGGGTCATGGTGGGTGGCTGCTGACCCCTTGGCCTTTGGCACTAAGAAAGCACAGCCCCTTCTGCCTTGTCTTCCCTTGTGGGCTGGACGGGGCAGCCGTCTATGCCCTGTTGGTGTCACCGCTGCCTCTGCCGTTGCAGGCACATGGTGCTTCTGAAGGAGCAGTACGGGCGGCAGGTGGTTGTGAACCTGCTGGGGAGCAGAGGTGGCGAGGAGGTGCTCAACAGAGCCTTCAAGGTAAGGCCAGGCGGTGAGGGCAGGTAGCTTTGTGGGGACTGAAGGCACAGCTAGCCCCTTCCATCCCTGAAGTCCCCCCGTGCGAGCCTAGCAGGCCTGAGTGACTCAGGACCCTGGAGCCGTGAGTTTCATTTCTCTGCACTCAAAGTCAAGGTGGAGTGTCTCCATCCCCCGCTGCCCTGGGCTCCTGTGGGACACTGAGGGCCAGTGCTCTCTCTCCAAGAGTCTCTCCCAGTCCCACGGGTGCGGAGGCGGCCCCTTGGGGGCTCTGGCCTCAGGGCCTTGTTTCAGAGCAGGAGCTCTTCCCCACGTGGTGGCCTGCTCCAACAATCAAGGGAGGGTGAGGAGAGGCCAGCCAGGGCAGGAGCAGGTAACTGGAGCCGGTGACAGCAGCCACCTGCCCCACCCTCCCAGGCCCGCTCCTGGTGTGCAGCGCACAGGACGTTCCCCAGCGAGGTGTGCAGCTCTTTGTTCCTTTGCTAGCCTCCCACGTCCTCTGCCTGATGGAGAAAAACTGGGTGTTTGACACTCAAGTTGTCCATTATGAACAGGGCTGAGGTTACCTCAGCAGGAAGTGAGGGCTAACCTCTGTAGCTGACCCCTGACCCCTGACCCCAACTGTTACAAGCCAAGTCCAGCTGTGTTCACTTCCCCTTTGCTTAGAAAAATCACATGCTTGGAGCAAGGACTTTCTGGTTGCCAGTTTTATTTGGCCAGACCTGCTTTTCCTGTTTGGTTTGTTGCTATTAGCGACAAGCTCCAGAAGTATCTCCCTTTCTACTCCTCTTGGCAGTTACACTAGCTGCTTATTTTAAGGAAGAAGGGGATAGGGTGGCGCCTGTGGCTCAAGGAGGACAGCACCAGCCCCATATACTGGAGGTGGCAGGTTTAAACCTGGCCCCGGCCAAAAAAAAAAAAAAAGGACAGCCCCAAATCTCTTTCCCTCTGTGCCTGGAGTTTTGGGGACAGGACAGCCTCAGCCCTTCTGGTCAGCTGGTGGAGGTGCCCTGGCACTGAAGTGAAGACTGCCTGTGACCAGAGGGGTGGGCGGGGTGGCCGGCTGCTGGGCAGATGCTGGATGGACCTGATTTGAAGCCATGCAGTTTGGTGCAAGAAGGTGGCCTGGGAAGGTGGCAGTTGTCCTTACCCTGGGGCTGTGCAGAGGGGAGGCCCCAGTAGCACTATTGGCAGCCCCTGCTGTGCCCCCCAACCCTGCTTCCCTTCCCTCCAGCTCCGAGGCCACCATCTCCCTCGTCCTGAAGTTGCACTGGGCTTCTTATTCCATGCGGGGCACTCAGCCTGGGACTTAGCTACTCGGAGCACACCCTCATGGGGGTTGTGCTTGTCAGGATGGGGCTGGTTACCGGGGCAACCGTGAGCTGGATTATGAGCTCCACAGCCTGCAGTGCCACTGTCCTTGAGGGCCCGGGGCGTCCGCCTGCCTGAAGAACAGAGCAACCTTCCTCACCTGTGCCCTCCCTTCTGCCCAAGGGAGACCTCTGCCCTTCTGCAGGCAAGATGTTCCTGTGGGTTCTGTCCCTCCAGGGCTTTTGTCCTGCTCTTCCCTGCCAGGGTCAGGACAGGTCAACAGCCTGTCCCCTGTAGGCTTTTGAGCCAAGCCACGCCCTCTAGCGAGCAGCCTGGTTAGCCGCTCGGGGGGGCCCATCCACCTGCCCTCCATTCCCTTCACCGCACTCCTGCTCCCTTTTCAGAAGCTGCTCTGGGCTTCTTGCCACGCCGGCGACACGCCTATGATCAACTTTGACTTTCATCAGTTTGCCAAAGGCGGGAAGCTAGAGAAGTTTGAGCACCTTCTGAGGCCTCAGCTGCAGCTACACTGGGAGGACCTGGATGTGTTCACAAAGGGCGAGAATGTAAGTCCACGGTGAGTGTCGCCGCTGCCTGGCCAGGACAGCTTCCCTCCCTCACTACCCCGTCCCCTGTGCAGGGCACTCCAGCTCATAGGCTCAGGGGTGCCGGACACCCAGGGCCCCAGATGTGCTTTTGAATTTTGCAAGGATGCGGTAAAGGATGGTTTTCTGGCAAGAAATATGCTAATAAGGGGGACTTCATTAAAACGTGGAGCTCATGCTGTAATGTGGCGTGTCAGAGTGAAAGGATGCTGTTACTGGTTGGAGGGGGTCCGCTGGTACAAAGCCACATTGCCGAGGACCCTGAGGGGTGGGCTGGCCTGGTCAGAGCAGAGGAGGAGAAGGAAGTCCAGGCCCTAAAATCACACGCACCAAGTGCTGATTGCGGATTCTAGTTTCTGAATTCACCTCGCTGAGACTGTTCGTAACCTTATCATCAATGCAGTGCTGTCAACACTTCTAAGCAGAAGAAAGTGGTGATGTGCTTTATGGAAAAACACACGTTAGATAAGGTTCTTTGCCTGTCGGCTATAGTGCTGTTGGTTACAAGTTCAGTGGTTTAATATATACACATATATGTATGTAGTCACAAAAGTGTCTTTATACAGACACATAAAACAAGGTCTGCAGTAATTAGTAGATGAAAATGATGTGACCAGAGGCTCACAGGAACCTAACAATGTGCCTCTTTAGGAGTCATGGTTTGGTGTTCACACAACTTTATAGAATATAATTGCTGCGAATGACAAGAGCCAGCTGTCCTGGTAGTGGCCCAGATGTGCTGCCTGCCCTCCCAGCAGCGCTGAGATCTGTCAGGATGTACCCGGGGTTCCCACGGGGCCACTAGGGCAGAGGCGAGGGGTTCCCTCTGGGAACAAGTTCCTCAGGACTCAAGTCAGACCCAGCTTGTTGTGTGACAGCCACTGGGCTTCGAACACAACTTGTGACGTGGCGTTTCTTCTTCTTGGCCTAAGTTTTCAGAAGGGCACTTTGCGGATGAACTGTCTTGACTGCCTGGACCGGACCAACGCCGTGCAGTGCTTCATTGCACTCGAGGTTAGTCCCTGCCCCAGCCTCTCGGGCCGTCTGGGCCATGTCCTGCGCCTTCACCCAGGGCGGGCTGGGCTGGGTGCCTTGAATGGAGGGAGGAGGGTAGTGACACCCCAGATGACATAACTGTGGGCAAGGTTGGCAGGAACGTGCTGAGGCATCCGGAGAGGGGTTTCCTGGGCGCCATTGCCACCACAGGCACCTTTGGGAGCACATCCCAGTCACAGTGCCCAAAGGCTCCTGGTGACTGTGTGATGACCATCTCAGTTGCACCGATGGGCAGAGGCAGTGTTCGCCTCGCTGGATGAGGCTGTGTTTGGAGCTGGGGAGGAGACCTGAGTCTGTCCGGCTGCCTGACTGACCTCTCCTGGCATCACACCAGTGTTTGTGTCCAGTCTCTGGCAGGGGTGGGGTCAGAGGAGGGGCTGGGGGAGAGAATATGTAAAGCTGGCGTGAGTTGGGGCGGGAAGCCACTTGCTCTGCTGCACGAGCTCCCCACTCTGACTGAGTAAGGAACTTCCCCGTAGGGCCCCTGGGTGCATTCCGTCTATGGGAGACGTTGGCGGTGACTGTCCTTTATTTCTCCCCTAGGTCCTTCAACTACAGCTCAAGAGCCTGGGGCTGAATTCCAAAGCCATCGTTGATCGCTTTGTGGAGTCCTTCAAAGCCATGTGGTCTCTGAATGGGCACAGCCTGAGCAAAGTGTTCACAGGGAGCAGGGCCCTGGAAGGGAAGGCCAAGGTAGCGGCCAGCCCTGAGCGGGAGGTGGGGGGTGGAGGCAGGGCAGGGGCCCCCCGCTTGGGCCCCACTCATGCCTGTGGTCTGGGCTCCTGGCAGGTGGGGAAGCTGAAGGATGGGGCCCGGTCGGTGTCCCGCACCATCCAGTCCAACTTCTTTGACGGGGTGAAGCAGGAGGCCATCAAGCTGCTGCTGGTGGGGGACGTGTGCAGCGAGGAGTCGGCAGACAAGGGGCGGGCGCTGCTGGACAGCACGGCCCTGCTGGGTGAGGGGCTCCCGCCTACTGGGAGGGGATGGATCCCACTCTCCTCACGTAACCCGGGTGGTGGACACTCACAGGGCGTGGGGGCTTCTGGCCTGTGGCCTTGTGGTCCGACCCGCTGACCTTCTCAGTAGCAGCTGCCACCCCTGATCTGGAGTGGGAGCTCATGGGTCTGCTGGGAGGAGTGAGAAACCTGGGTCGTGCAAGGGCAGTGTGCTGACCTGAAAAGCACCAGGGCTGTGAGCGTACCCCAGTGCAGAAACTTCTCAACTGCCTGCCTTCTCGGCCTTTGGTGGCTGATATCGGCCGTAGGGTTGGCCATCAGGTTGGCCTCTGCTTTCTCTTCTGGCTCCTGAGGGTCCTGTAGAGATAGAGAAGTTGTATGACACTATCCTCTCCTGGGGACAAGGTCACTTTCTCAGTGTCAAGAGCATTGTGACTCCATGAAGAGTCGGAGAGCCCGTTTAGGGCACATTTTAATGGCATCTTATCACCTGGTGCCTGTAAACCTTATAGGCCTAATGGAAAAAGAGACTCAGCATTCGTCCTTAAAAATCTTGTTTTAGGGCAGCGCCTGTGGCTCAAAGGAGTAGGGCACCAGCCCCATCTGCCAGAGGTGGAGGGTTCAAACCCAGACCTAGCCAAAAAGTGCAAAGAAAAGAAAAAAAGAAAATCTTGTTTTAGAAACCTGTGGTGTTTTTGAAAAATGAACTTGCCTGTGTTTAAAATGTTTTCATAGCCCCTTTCTACCCTCATCCTTCCGCCATCGGGGGAACTCATGTTTGGCTTCTAATAGCCACGGCGATCTTAGCTTCTGCTCTGGGAGTAACATCTGCCTGGGGACCACCAGGCAAAGCTCTGAGTAGTGCAGCTAGTTGCTCGTAGAAACAAGGCAAGATTGGAGCTAGATTTGGGTTGTCACTAGTTTAAAACAGGCTGATGAAGATATTCCATGTAATGACTTTTTAAAGCCTTCCTAAAGTCTGAGGTAAAATGAAACATTTCAGGCATTCAGGTTGGGAGGTGGCAGGTACCAAGTGGTGTTTTGGTTGGTAGGACATTTAAAGTTTTGTGTGTGTGCATTTTAAATGTGGTCAGTTGCAGGGTCCCCTCACTTTAATTCCGATGCCTGTTCTGCAGGATCGTGGAGTATGCAGGGGGTGCTCAGGACAAGGCTTTTCCCCATCGTGTCTGAGATTCCCTGAGATCTGATGTCACACGGCTGCTGTCTGCTGTCTAGTTAGGGTGGGAGTGTGGAGGGATGAATTTCCAGTGCCGTGTTTTCACACCTTTGTTGCAGAAACGCCAGGAGGGGTGTATATGGGCTGCTATAGTTTTAAACCTTTGGTCATCTTCCTGAGAAGCACATCTGGAGGCTTGTCTGTTGTCTCTCTGGGGCAGGTGGCCCCTCCATAGTTCTGGAGGGTGCTTGTGGTTTTGAACTGCAGACAGATGTATCCTCTTATGCCTCCTACAGTGACTCCCAGGATCCTGAAAGCGATGACGGAGCGTCAGTCTGAATTCACAAATTTCAAACGCATTCGTATCGCCATGGGGACCTGGAACGTGAATGGGGGGAAGCAGTTCCGGAGCAACCTCCTCGGGACCACAGAGCTGACAGACTGGCTGCTCGACGCGCCCCAGCTCGCCGGCGCAGCGGGGACCCAGGGTGAGGGCAGTCACTGTGGCGAGACAAAACACAGTCCAGCCTACCCTAAGTCATATCAGGCTTTGCCTTTTAATAGGCTTTGCCTTGTAGAATTTTGTTTGGTATTTTCCTTCCTCAGAATATTTGAAAAGCACTGTGGTCTAACTTTCTAGAAATCTGCCCAGCAAATTAACACCTTGACTCCTTTTATTTTTTTTTATTATTATTATTTTTTTACCTTGTTTAGAAGAGACATCAAGTGGTGAGTCTCTCTTTGCTTTTCAAAGAGAGATTTCACAGTCTTAGTTAGGTTTTCACCAGGAAGATGTGGCTTCTAGAGCTGCTTCCCTGTCAGGGGCTGGAGCCAGGGGTGACTTTGAGGGTGCTGCTGACCCAGAAACCCTCACCTGACCTTTCCCCAGACCAGCTCGTCATCCATGCTAAGGAGTCAGGAAAGAATTCAAATACTTTTTGAGAATTTGGCACTCGCCTTTTGTCTCATATTATGCAATATCAGATGTTGAAAAGGCTGGGCACCTGGAGTGGGCACTGGGCACTCAGTGGTTAGAGTGCTGGCCCTGTGCACCAGGGTGACGGGTTTGAACCCAGCCTGGGCCTGCTTAACAGCAACAACAAAAAGATGTCGAATGGCCTCAGACCTAAGATTTGAGAATTGAAATGATTTCTGTCCAGTCACTGTTCACTCGGGGGGCTTTGGGCCTACTTTGGACTCAGGAAGAGACTTGCGATCAGGTTCTGGGCCCGTTGCTAAGTGGCGTGTCCAGCGGATGTGCAGTGGCCTGTGCCTCTGTACATTATCCACAGCTGCCCAGATGTGCCGCCCTTTTCCCCTTATGCCGCATACGCCATCTGTACTGTCCACTCTGCCTCAGAGGGCGGTACATAGTTGAGTCTCTGGGTGCCCCGTGCTGGCGTTTGTCACGCGACCAGAAACCATTCTGACTGCCCCAAGAGCAAATCCCATGAATGAGAGAACGTCAGTACAGCCCTGGCCACAGAGAGTCCCCAATGCTGAGGTGACAATTCTTTCTTTTCCTGTGGGAAAGGGCGAGTGGCTTTCGCAAGCTGATTGTCACCGTGCAAGGGATTTCATTTGTAGGGATGTTACTCGGCTCACCAGTGACACCCCTAGTGACCCACCAGGTTCAGGACAAGGAAGGGAATTGTAGCTACTGTTGCCAACCAGATCAGGTGGGGACAGGTTTTATTTTCTTCTTTAAAAAAAGATTTTAGATGAGTGAAGCTAGAAGTTCTAGGTCATGCAGGGACGGGCTGCCTGGTCTGTCACTGATGAAGCTGGGGAGGCAGAAAGCACTGTGGCTTGAGGGCTTTGGTCCCCGCGTGTCAGAGGACACAACTGGGGAGGTGCTGTAAATGGCCGCGGCGACTGCATCAGGCCCTAAGCTCCCCTGTTAAAGGCAACAAGGCAGGAGCACGGGGCCCCTCTGGGCTCGCGGGGCCACACTACCCCCGGAGTTTTGCTGCAGATTCCACCAGAGCAGCTCCCGGGCTGGTGCAGCCTGCTTGAGGTGGACTCGGGCAGTTGACAGTGGGGCCCCGGCAGTCCAGGAACGCGGGACTTGTTGGCTCTGACTACTTTCATCTCCTGCCTTGTTCCCCAGGTGACAGCAGCCCGGCTGATATATTTGCTGTGGGGTTTGAAGAGATGGTGGAACTGAGTGCAGGGAACATCGTCAATGCCAGGTGAGGGGCCATGTAGGGTGGGGAGTTGGGAGTCTGGCCCCGAGGCGCTCCTGGAGCCACCTGCATCTGAACCAGCTGTGTGCTGTTCCCCGTGGGCTCCTTCCCCACACACATCCTGCACCCGGTTCTTTTTTCCCTGCTGATGAAGAAAGTAGAGAGAGGGGCCAATTGCTGCCATGCTTCCTCAGCACGTGCTGATGCTGAGGAGGGAGCCGCAGGGAGCCAGGGGGTGTGAGCCTCAGGCTCGGGACGGGACCAGGTGGAGAGAGGGAGCGAGCATATGCGTGCAGGGAGGCCATGCGGCCCCCCCCCCTTTACACAAGGACAGAGGGAAGAATCAAAACCACGGGATTGAGCTGTGGTTGTACCACCTCAATGCAGCCTGGTTAACAGAGACCTATCTCTAAAAAAAAAAAAAATAATAATAATAATAACACTCTGGGAGGCTGAAGCAGGTGGATTACTTGAGACCAGCCTGGGCAAGAGCTAAACCCCATCTCTACTAGAAATAGAAAAACTACCCTGGCATGTGGCATATGCCTGTAGTCTCCACTGTTCTGGAGGTTGAGATGGAGGGATCATTTGAACCCAGGGGGTTGAGATTGCTGTGAGCTATGATGGCACCACAGCACTTTACTCTGGATGACAGAGAGACTCTGTCTCAAAAAAAAATTAAAAAAAATTTAAGTACAAACAAAATTTACTGAAACCCCTGGATTAACATTTGGTAAAGTCAACCAGACTCTTTCCCCACCTCCCAAACTTGCCCCGCTTTAGTTCAGAGAACTTTCTGAACAAATAAATAAAACTGACTTCGTGGAGCTCCCAGGAGAAGGTCTTGTGCTGGGCTTCAGGAGTTGGGAAGAGGGCCGCGGTGATGTGTGAGACACAACCGGAAAGTCACAGATGGCCCACCGAGGCGCGGGCACAGTGCTGGCTGGGCGCAGGCAGTGCGAAATCAGTTCTGTAAAAGGAAGAGCTGAGGGCTGGAGCAGCTGGCAGGTGGGAGACGGCCCTGCCACGCTTCCTTTCTCTTCTCTCCCAGTACCACCAACAGGAAGATGTGGGGTGAGCAGCTTCAGAAAGCCATCTCACGCTCTCATAGGTACATTCTCTTGACTTCGGCACAGCTGGTGGGCGTCTGTCTTTATATCTTTGTACGTCCATACCATGTCCCGTTCATCAGGTAAGAACCTTTGCTTACGAACATTTGGGGAAGAAGGGGCTGTTAGTTAGTCTTTGTGTTCTGTTCTTTGTCATCGTTCTCCTCCTCATCCTCTTCCTCGGCCTCATCCTTGTCTTCCTCTTCCTCCTCCTCTTCCTCCCGTTCTGCATTATTCTAGATTAATGTAGCAAAACCAGGGTGAATAGAACATTGTCTAGCAATTAAGAAGCCGCAGTGGGAAACTCTTAACTCGGGAAGCCAAGCTCTCATAGAGCTTTCCATGGCCGTTGTCACCCAAGCCTGGTTCTATGGAAGGAAAGCAGTTCCTTGCTGGAATTTTACAGACCGGAAGCCTGTGAGCAAGAGCTGAGTAACTTCTCAGGAAATGACACCTCTTAGTCTCTTTCTGAAAGAATTCTAGGGAGATTGTGTGGGCCTCCACCCCTGCTACCTCACTGTTGTTTCTCTAGGGTGACAGCTCTGAGAGTGTCAGAAGGGGAACTCCTAGGAGGATTTTAGGGAGGGGTGGGTGTAGGTTTTAAGATACTGGAGGAAGTCGTCTTTTCGCTCGACTTCCTGGTAGCCTCCTGTTGCTACCTGGCATTCTTTGTGGCATGAGGGTTTCCCGGTCTTTCTAGTTGCTGATGCCAGGTCCTGAGCCCACCTGTCTTCTTAGTCAGGTGGGGTTGTCCCTGGCCTGCGGCATTCAGAGTTCCACGGGCGAACCCCGGGCCGCCTATGGGGAGGGAGACTGCTCTGTGTTCACCATCCTCCTCTGACTTTGAGAAACTGTCTAAGTCTGCATTCTTGTGCTTGTGTTCTGTGGCTGTTGGGCAGTGTCCCAAGTTAGTGGGTCCTAGTTCGTGAGGGTTTGAGGAAAGGCAAGGCTGGGGTCAGGGTTAAAGATCAGAGCTAGAGAAGGGAGCAGGGCAGAGCAGCTCCAGGCTCCCCAGGCCCTGCGTCCCCAGCTCCCTGCTCCTTTGGCCCCCTCACTTGTATAGCCTGCACCCCTCTGGTGAGCTGTCACCCTCACCGTGTCTGCTAGGGAACAGAGGCGCCATTGGCCTCAGTCTGTGGCATGGTCACAGGAATGTTAAAAGTCTGCTCGTAGTCCATGGGGGCCCTACCTGTTCACCTGCCCGTGGTGTAGGGTGGTGTTTTAACACCAGCAGGAGCCTGCATTGCATAAAATGAGCCCACCTCCCCGGCCCCGCATGGGGGACTGGTGTTTCCCAGCTCTTAAAACATGTTGACTCCTGTACTCCGTATGAGGACTGCATGGGGGTGGGCTGCAGGGACATCCATGACATCCATGCTGCCCTGCTGGCGGTGAGGATGTGGGCCAGATACAGGCCCTGACTTCAGCCTCACGAGGGGCTCACATGTGCCCAAAGCCCTTTCAAGTTGAGCACCAGGAATATGCTCCTGGCAGGTGCTGGCAGTGAGAGGGAGGCGGGCTGCTGACTGTGGGGACAGTGACGGTCGTGTTAGTCACTGTGTTGTGTGGCCGCTAAGAGATGTGATTGAACAGGCTGTCAGAGTGGCCACTGAGCTGCATGGTGGGCACGTTCTTCTCTTCCAGGGACGTGGCGATCGACACGGTGAAAACGGGCATGGGGGGAAAGGCAGGGAACAAAGGCGCCGTGGGCATCCGCTTCCAGTTCCACAGCACCAGCTTCTGCTTCATCTGCTGCCACCTGACGGCCGGCCAGTCCCAGGTGAAGGAGAGGAACGAGGACTACAGGGAGATCACGCAGAAGCTCTGCTTCCCCACGGTGAGCCAGGCCCCCACGGACGCGACCCAGAGCAGGCTGGCCCTGCAGCACGCCGTCCCCTCCTCTCTGACCGCCTCCCGAGTGGTTTCCGTATGTGCACTTTCTGAGACAATCATTGAATTGACGCTCTGGGGAAAGAAAACCGTGTCAGTTCTTCGTCCCGTCCAAGTGGTAATAAGAACTGTTGCACCCAGAGGGTGTGAGATTCCATTTCCTTGAGATTTGCAATCCTCTCACTCAGTCAGAATAGGACACTCTTCCCCTAAGGAAATCTGTGAGTTGGTGACTTCAGGGCCAAAGCCTCCCATCTGAGGTCGCCCATAACACGTGTCCTGCCGCCCTCTCGTGGCAGCCAGAGGGGTTTCTAACCAAATTTAGCTTTTTTTCTGAGACAGTCTCACTATGTCACCCTTGGTAGCGTGCTGTGGCGTCATAGCTCACAGCAACCTCAAACTCTTGTGCTCAAGCGATTGTCTTGCCTCAGCCTCCCAAGTAGCTGGGACTACAAGCACTCGCCACAACACTTGGCTATTTTTTTGTTGCAGTTGTTGTTTAGCTGGCCCTGGCTGGGTTGGAATTCGCCAGCCTTGGTGGGCGTGGCTGGCGCCATAACCACTGTGCTACAGGCACCAAGCCCCAAATTTAGATTTTAATGCTCTCCCTATTTAAAGATAATACACTCCAGCCTTCAGCCTGGGCACACAGCCCACCTATTTCTGAGGCAGGCTCCTGCTGTTCTTGCCGCAAAATTGTCCAATGTCTGAGAGATGAGTTGGGTCACAGACTTTGTTCCAGTGAAAAAAGATTCCTGAAAATTGATATCCTGTTCACTGGCTACCTAGCACTCAAGGCGAAAATTCCTTGGTTTTTGTTAATAAACACAGTAATCCTTATTACAGTTTTTATTTCTTGAGTTAAAGAAGACACCAATAAATGAACTCAGAATTTTGTGTGTTTGTAATGTAGTTAAAAAAGAAAGTCCAACTCTTGTCACTTAAAAAATGCTATTTTGAAATAGCAAACATGGGACAAATTCCAATAACTAAAGCATTTATAGTTCAGTGTTATTTTCTTTTTCTTTCTTTTTTTTTTGGTAGAGACAGAGTCTCACTTTATTGCCCTCGGTAGAGTGCCTTGGTGTCACAGCTCGCAGCAACTTCCAACTCCTGGGCTTAGGCGATTCTCTTGCCTCAGCCTCGTGAGTAGCTGGGACTACAGGTGCCTGCCACAGTGCTCATCTATTTTTTTGTTGCAGTTTGGCCGGGGCTGGGTTTGAACCCGCCAAGCTCAGTCTATGGGGCCGGCGCCCTACTCACTGAGCCACAGGCACCGCCCAATTCAGTGTTATTTTTAATAATAGAAATGTTGACGGTACCTAACAGTTAATATTCTACACTAGTATTTTCCAATACAGTAGCCATTTGTGTGAAGTAGCTACTTAAATTTAATTAAAATAAAATCAGTAATTCCTTGCCTGCACTGGCCACAGTGAAAGTGCTCAGTGGCTGCATGTGGCCAGTGGCTTCCTGGTCAGACAGCAGAGAAGACATTTCCAGCGCTGCAGAAAGTTCCATCAGGCAGGGCTGTCTAGGCACTGGTTTTATTTGGTTGGGATCGTTCTAATCTGTCCAGATGATTGTCGTGGGGGAAGTGGGACTGCCACATAGTTTAGGAGAACAGAGACAGATTTTGGAGCTAGGCAGATCTAAGCTGAAGTCTCATCTGTCACGTACGACCTGTGCAGCCTTCAGCAAGGTACTTCTGAAGTTTTTTTGTTTTTTTTTTTTTTTGGTTATTTTTAAATCTAAAAGAGATTCAGTAGTACTTCTACACAGGGGCTGCTGTGAGGACGATGGTGCCCCTGGAACTGCCATTGCAGACAGTGGACCTGCAGCAGCTGCTGTCACTGTGGTCTTGGAGGAAAGGAGAGGGGACACAAGGACCCTGGAGCTGTCTGGGCTTGCTGGCACCATGGGCTACTGGCAATTAGGCAGCTTTGCAGGAGGAAGGATGAGCCTCAGGATGGAAATGTTTACGAATCATGAGGTTTTGTGGAGGTGCCTGTCTGAGCACTTAGCCTGCTTTTCCTGCTTTTCTGAAGTCTCATTCTTGTAATGCTGAATGACTGGGCTACTCTCAGGAGCAGAAACAACAAAGCAAGAGCAGGCCAGGTCCCGGAGATCACAGAGGAAATACCAGTGGCCTTGCTTCCCCAGTTAGAACTAAGCTTTCTCCAAATGGCTCAGAAATATTTTTTTTGTTTTTTATGGGTTGTTTTTTTTGTTGTTGTTTGAGACAGAGTCTCACTTTACACCTTCAGTAGGATACCGTGGCATCATAGCTCGCAGCAACCTCAAATTCTTGGGCTCAAGCTATCCTCTTGCCTCAGCCTCCCAAGTAGCTGGGACTATACATGTCTCCCACAACGCCCGACTATTTTTAGAGATGGTGTCTCACTCTTGCTCAGGCTGATCTTAAACTCCTGAGCTCAAGCAATCCACCTGCCTTGGCCTCCCAGAGTGCTAGGATTACAGGCATGAGCCACTACGCCCAGCACAGAAACGCTATTAAACACATAAAGTTAGCCAGGTAAAAATTCCTCAGTAAGTTTAGGAAATTAGCGAAAAATGAGATGAAAAGAAAACGTTCCTTAAATTACTTTTACATAAAAGACCCGCCTGCTTGTCCCCGCCCAGCGAGCTTGCTTTTTCCTCCTCTCCTGCCTTCCTTTCAAGATGATTATGATTAGAGTGATTATGATTTTTTCTTTCCCACTTAGGGAAGAAATGTTTTCTCTCATGATTATGTGTTTTGGTGTGGCGATTTCAACTACCGAATCGATCTTACTTACGAAGAAGTCTTCTATTTTGTGAAACGCCAAGATTGGAAGAAACTTTTGGAATTTGATCAGCTACAGCTACAGAAATCAAGTGGAAAAGTAAGTTGTGCTTTAAAAATCTTTTTGGCAGCTCCTTCAGGGTGGAATACATCTATGAAATGTATACGCTGGTGTGCAGCAAAGTTGCTTCTGTGAATGGCCTTCACAGTGTTTTCTGGTATAATGGAAAACATGGGATGTGTGGAGTTCGGGGAACAGCAGTGGCCATTCACACATACTTCCTGCCTCTCCTTAATGAGCTTTGGCTGGAGCATCTGGAGGTGCACCTGCTGCCCTTCCCTCCTCCCGATGGGCTGAGCCTCTGCTCCTCTGTCTGGCCAGTGAGGAAGCTGCTATGTTCAGCTCACTGGACCCCAACGTCAGCATGAGCATCTCACCCTGTGGGGTACTGAATGTTGGCGTACGCAAGTCCACAGACACCAGGTCTACCTTACCCCCTCTACTCACGTGCAAGACTTCTCAGGGACTGCTTGATTTTAGGTAGAAGATGCCACTGACAACACTCTGTCCTCTGCCTAAAATACTTTGGTGTTACCACTGTTTCTCGTTAGTGAAAAGCTCACAAGTTATAACACTAATATACTTTACATGACAGTTTGTACACGTAATCCTCATTACCACATGACAGCCTGGTATTACCCTCATTTTGTAGGCAAAAGTGAGGGCAAAGTCAAATGCCTTTTCCCAGGCCATGCAGCTGGTACCCACAGCCCTGGATCAGTCCGAGACTGTCAAAGCAGAGAACAGATTTTTCCCCACGTGGCCCGGGCACAGGTTTTTAGGTACTCCTTAGGCCGTGATGTTAATCGGGAAGATTCAGCCATGGAATCTGCCTTCAGTTCTTTGGGTCAGCCTGGCCAGCTTCCACGTGTCCTGGTGTTGTAACTGAGCCCACTCATAAAAAATACGGACCCCCACTTTGGGTACCAAATTAGAGGTGATTTTATTTACTCCTGTGCAGGGGGGCCACTGCAAAAAGGCAGACGGCCCAAATCAGGTGGTCATTTATTACCTCTGCACAGACGGACCGCTGCCCCCAAAAGGCAAACGGCTAAATCAAGTGGTTGCATCTGCACAAACGGACCACTGTCCCCAAAAGGCAAACGGCAGGCAGCCTTTTATACCCTTTTTGTGCTGATGTGGCAAAGCAAGCATGTACAAAAGCAAAACATGACGGTTACAAGGTGGAGTCACAGTCAGGTCGTTGGCTCAGGGGGTAGCTGCGTGGCAGCTCAGGGGGGTAACTCAGTAACCATGGGGACAACTTGGAAAGCCCAGTACCTGGGAAACTCAGTTTCCTGGGAATCTCTGCTTGAGTGAGTTTTTA